>CM054058.1:245051819-245277697 GCA_028641055.1 Alopecurus myosuroides
GGAACAGAGGGAGATGGGCCACCAAGTGGGCTGGGGAAGAAGGGAGAGGGCTGAGGCTGGCCTCTCTCCTCAATTTTTTTTTGCTTTTGATTTTTCTTTCCAATTTTTTTGTAAATGATGAAAGGATGAGAGAGATAGAAAAAGGAATAAGGATTTGGGTTTATTTTCATGAATAATTTTTAGTACTTTGCAAAACAGTAATTAAAAGCAATTTACCATTAACTTCAAAATTTGGAATATTAGTTTGATTTTGTTAAATTGGTTAGTTGAATTTCAAATAATGTTTGATTTGGGAATTTTGGAAATAAGAAAATTCTATTTAATAAGCTCAAGCAAGTATGAAAAGATTGTTGAATTTAATTGTTTGCAATAAATTGATGTTTAAACCACAATTTGAAACATGTCAATTATGAATTGATTTGAAATTTAAATTGCCATTAGGGTGTTGATAAATAGGAATGTTATTCACAAGCAATTTACATCAACTTCAACTATTGAAAACAATATTTGGATAGGGTGATCAAATGATTTTAATTGGAAACAAATGATTAATAATGGTGTTTGAATTTTTTATAAGATCAACATGGTTGCTGTTTTGGACAATGTGATTTGAATTTGGAAGCAAATTGGAATTAATTGATTGATTAAAAACCCCCATTTTAATAGTTGAACATTATGGAATAATTGGAAACAATTAAGGTTTTGATTTGAAAACAACTATTTGGATGTTGGTTTGGAATTTCAAATGGAAAACAAATTGAATTTGAAAAGGGTTTGATATTAAATGAATTTTTGATAGAAACAAAACAACAGTTTTGAAATCACACTTTAATGGAAACAAACAATTGTTTTATTTTGAATAATCTTTTGGAAATTGTAACATCACAAGGATGAAACAAAAGGTTTGAATTTTGGTTTGAAATTCAAATAGAAAACAAAGGAAAACAACTGAAAACAGTTGGAAAACAAAGCAAAACAGAGGAAAACAAATGGAAAACAAACAAAACAAATGCAATCAACATGATGCCATGATGCAAAACATAAAATAACAGAGAGCAAAACATTCTAATGGCTATTTTTCATACTTGGGATGTTACAAAACGCCCCCCCTTGAAGGAATCGCGCCCCGAGATTCCTACTGAGAAAAGAAAAGGTCCGGATACTTCTTGCGAAGATCCTCTTGAGCTGTGACACGTGAAACACATCGTGCACCTTGGATAGTTTTTCTGGAAGTTCAAGACGGTAGGCATTCCTGGCAACTCTTATGGAAAGATGTCAGGCAAATTGGAAACTACCGGAACATTTTCAAGTAAGGGGAGAGGTTTTGTATTGAGGTTGTATAGCTGGATAGAACTTGATTCATTTGGAGAATAGACTATCTGGAATGTGGTGCTTCAGGAATGCTTCCTCGAAACAACCCCAGGTGATAGGAATGCCAGCTCTCATAGCCTGGTAGTTTTCAAAACAACAACAACCTTTTTGGCCAGATAGACTTGATATTTGGGAAGTTTTGATTAGACGCCGGTAGAAGAATTGAAATGGAAAACAACAACAAGATTTGAACGGACGAAAAGGATGTTGAGAAGAACAGGATATCAACATCGGGGAAAACGAGAACAAAACTCCTGAGGTACTACGGAAAACCCATCCGGGCTTCTAAAGGATCAATATCTACTGCTTAAGGAATAGAGGATCTGCTTCCGGGGCTTACACGCCTCCGTTCTCAATCGTGAGTAGGCAACATGATAAATCATGTCACAACCACCTCCATTCCTATGGTCTAGTAGATATAACCATCCTAGAGAAACCAGGATTCGTGAAATCCTAACTTGAAAGTTTAGATGAGAAGGGAAAACAACGTTGCACTTCCTTACCAGAAAAGGGAGGGTGGGTGGGGAAAGAAGAAAAAGAACAGAATTCCTACTCTCACGTTTTCTTTTTCCTATATAACTACAAAATAGTTTCTAGACTCAACTGCGACCAGTAAAAAGGGATCCTACAGGCAGACAGGCTCTGATACCATTTGTCGCACCCGGACTTCTAGGGGATACTCACAGTCCGTTAAACAGTAGATAAATGGCTTACGGGGCATACCGGCACCCGCATCTCAATATGAGCAGGCCAACACATAAACGTGTGACAACCATTATCTTACTATTCATCGTCTGCGCAAACCATCCCATAGAAATCCAGATACTTCCATTGACGTACTTCAAAACATACACACATGGTACGTCAACGGCATTGGAACCAATGATATCACAACAGATCTCTACGACACAAAAGATGAAAATAAGTTGCAAATAGCTCTCATTAGAGCAGAGATAGCAAATACAATCATCCAGAGGACACATGTCCCAACATATCATCATTACATCACAGCGGAAGCATTCAACATGTCTGGGTACAGACAAGAACCAAATAGGCCTAAGAGGCCGGAAACGAACAGACGGAGCCCAACCACGAAGTCTCGGATCCTGCCCGGGTCCGCTATCTACTCGTCAGCAGTCTCGTCGTAATCCACGTAGTAGCCACCATGTAGATCCTCGAAAACGTCGTCTGCGGAAACCACAGCCCCAAAGGGGTCAGTACATAAACGTACTGGCAAGCAAGACTCACAGTTCACCAAAGTGTAGCCCGTCAACACCAAGCACAGATGCTTTGGGTTCAACGGAAGAAAGGGGATATGAAAGATGCTGCAACTGGCTGCTCTAACCAACTATAGAAACATACTGCAACTTCCGGCTAACAGAAAGGAGATAAGATCGCGTATCGTAACCAACTGAAATATAACCTCAAACAAACCCATCCTGGATCTCGCCCCTTATCCAAAGAAGCAATCCGAGGATAACTCACACAGTGAAATAATGATGGTTCAGATTATTGTGTCAATAAGCCTATTACTAGTCAAGTTGTTAATCATTGGGTGTAAGATTGTTAATCATTAGGTTTAAGTTGTCCTGAGTACTTGTTAGCCAGTACTTTCACCAAGTAGTCCATAACCGCGGAAAACACGGCTTCTCGAGAAGATTTATCCCTGCAGGGGTGCACCAATTTGGCCGTACACGCAAGAATATCCCGCCAGACGGGAATCAAACCCACCAAGCGAGGCACTCTACACAACTCAACTCTTCTTCGCATCAAGCCCAAAGAACCTTGGGCGCACGGCTAATCGAGCCCAGAAGAAAATGGACCCTCATAGCACTCTAAGAACGTGTCCCCCTATATGCCGACTACAAAAGTTCCACCCTGGCCTGGGCTCGCAAAAACATGCATGCGGCAAATGGAAAACACGAACTAAATGAGGCGATTTGGACGAGATGCGAATCGAATCAAATTGAGGGGGGCGCCCATACTCGCTTCCCACATGCGGTTAGTGCGCTCATCATGGATCAGTAGACAAGACCCTTTTCCTATTAGGGTCGACACTAGCAGGCCTCAAAACCACACAGGGCCTCCTGTCGGTGCCTTATCATCAAATTATTATTAACAATGACATTAGCACGATTGATTGATTAAACATCGAGCCCCCAGAACATAATAGAAATAGTAACAGAAAGTAACGGGTAACAGACTCGAGCAAAACAACCTAAGCATGCTAGTAAGACACGGGCAACAAGCAATGGTTATAGGTATGGAGGTGAGGCAATATCAGGGTTAAAGGATACATGTGATAGGTTCGTAACAGAAACAGCTATTCATAGGGCTAGCAGAATAGACAATGGAAAGTATCGGTAACCAATGTTGAAAGGAACACGATGGTTCATGTGAGTGATAACTTGCCTGCAAACCCAGTAGCCTGGTACTGAGCTAACTCCTTAGAAGGGGTGTCGTAAGTATCGTCGGTCTCAACGTCGTCGTGTATCCGAGAAGAAGCAAACAAACAATGCAGAAAGATAAACAATCAATATCATGGCATAGTGCACAAACATGGTATGATGCATGACCATTTAATTGATGCATCAAAATAAACTAGTTGACAAGATACATAACATGATTAAATGGAACCACATGCAATTGGGATTGCACATGAAAAGCCCATGAATTATGGTTGAATTAATTGTTTTACAACTAATCAAATTGTGTAAGTGAATTAGCATGATGCATGGATGAGGAAAACAACAAAATAACAACAACAGAATCAAATTGAAATAAGGTTTAACAAGTTTGGGAATTCATTTATTAAGTTTTGGAATTTTGGTTACTTAAAGGTGTCACACAAGCATTTGTTGTTTTCACCAATTTAAATTTTTCAAAACAAATAACAAAGCTTATATTTGGAAAGTTCACACAATTTTAGGTGGAATACATGTTTCACTTGTTGAAAAAGGATTTCAAATAAATTATTTATGAATTAAACAAGTTTAAGCAAGAATTAAATGAATTTAATTCAAACATGAACTTATTTGAATTTTTATTTGTTCAAAACATTAAACCAAATTCATATTTGAAAAGTTTATACTTCTATGGTTGGAAAACATATTTTATATGTTCAAAAAGAAATTAATTTGATCAAGTTAGGAATTTAGCAATTTTAAATGAATTAAATAAGGTTTAAATTATTTAACCAATTTTAATTATTCAAAACATGAAACAAAATTTATATTTGAAAAGGTGGTTTAATTTTGCATGGAAAACATATTTTATTTGTTGAAATTGGATTTAAAATGAGCAAGTTATTATTTTGGCAATTTTAAATGCAATAATTAAGAAACAGTTGTTTTCAGCAATTTAAATTATTCAAAACAGCAAACAAAATTTATATTTGGAAAGTACATGAAAAGTTGATTGGAAAACATATTTAGTTTGTGGAATTTGGAATTTTTATGCCCAAGTTATGATTTTTGCAAGATTAAGTGATTTAAACAAGAATTCAAATGTTTCACCAATTTAAAATATTCAAAACAGTAAACAAATTTTATATTTGGATAGAACATTTAATTTGGGACAGAAAACATATTAAAAATGTTGGATTTGGAGTAAAAATGATTTTCTTATGCAATTTACAAGATTTGGTGCAAATCTGCCATTTTTTAGTAACTAGGGACTTAGAAATAATTTTGCAGGGGCTAGAAATAAATATACAGGGGCTTGGTTGTGATTTAGCATGTTTCTGTCACTAAACAAAAATGAATTAAAAAGTTTTGGTTTTATGGCGCCGGGGGGAATCGAACCCAAGCCCTGCTGCTAGCGCAAAGGGGACAGAACCAACTGGGCTGTGGGGCTGGTGTTGACAGGGAGGGGGCTTCGGGGGGTAAGAGGTGTGGTGCGGCTGTTAACTGAATCTGAACTCGATGTTCAGTTACTGAACCATCGTCGATGTCAGGCAGCGAGCGGCGCTCGTGGTGGCCGTGGTTGCTGGCTGCTGTGGTCGTGCGGGCGTGGGGTGCGGTGAGGGTGCGGGTGAGTTAGAGGGAGGAGAGGCGAGGGGAGGGACCGGAGGAGATCGAGGAGCTCACCTGGGTGCCCTCGAGCGGACAGGAGGGAGGAGGCGTCGGGGCAGGAGCAGGGCGGCGACCGGCGGCTTGAGGCGATGGTGGCGGCGCATCCGGGCAGTCCCGGCCCCTGGCGTGGTGACGAGGAGGGAGAGGGCCGAGGGGGGATTCCATTCCCGCCCTCTCCCTGGCCGGAGGAGGACCGGATAGCCGGCGATCGCCGGAGCAAAGGAGGGCGGCGGCCGGTTTTCAGAGTTCAGGGAACATACAGAGATACAGAGAGTAGCAGTGGTGGGGAGATGGAGGAAGAGGATGGCGGCGCAGGAGGAGGCTAGGGTTGGCGAGGCTAGGGCAGAGGGGTGGCTATGGATGCTTTATGGGGGGAGAGGAGCTAGTACGGCAGGCCATCGGTGGAGGGGGAGGTTGATCAGAGGGTGGAGGTGGGTTCGTACAGAAGATGACGTAGGGAGGAAGAAGATGCTCATCGAAGAGGTACTGGGCCAAATTAGGAACAGAGGGAGATGGGCCACCAAGTGGGCTGGGGAAGAAGGGAGAGGGCTGAGGCTGGCCTCTCTCCTCAATTTTTTTTTCTTTTGATTTTTCTTTCCAATTTTTTTGTAAATGATGAAAGGATGAGAGAGATAGAAAAAGGAATAAGGATTTGGGTTTATTTTCATGAATAATTTTTAGTACTTTGCAAAACAGTAATTAAAAGCAATTTACCATTAACTTCAAAATTTGGAATATTAGTTTGATTTTGTTAAATTGGTTAGTTGAATTTCAAATAATGTTTGATTTGGGAATTTTGGAAATAAGCAAATTCTATTTAATAAGCTCAAGCAAGTATGAAAAGATTGTTGAATTTAATTGTTTGCAATAAATTGATGTTTAAACCACAATTTGAAACATGTCAATTATGAATTGATTTGAAATTTAAATTGCCATTAGGGTGTTGATAAATAGGAATGTTATTCACAAGCAATTTACATCAACTTCAACTATTGAAAACAATATTTGAATAGGGTGATCAAATGATTTTAATTGGAAACAAATGATTAATAATGGTGTTGCAATTTTTTATAAGATCAACATGGTTTCTGTTTTGGACAATGTGATTTGAATTTGGAAGCAAATTGGAATTAATTGATTGATTAAAAAACCCCCATTTTAATAGTTGAACATTATGGAATAATTGGAAACAATTAAGGTTTTGATTTGGAAACAACTATTTGGATGTTGGTTTGGAATTTCAAATGGAAAACAAATTGAATTTGAAAAGGGTTTGATATTAAATGAATTTTTGATAGAAACAAAACAACAGTTTTGAAATCACACTTTAATGGAAACAAACAATTGTTTTATTTTGAATAATCTTTTGGAAATTGTAACATCACAAGGATGAAACAAAAGGTTTGAATTTTGGTTTGAAATCCAAATAGAAAACAAAGGAAAAACAACTGAAAACAGTTGGAAAACAAAGCAAAACAGAGGAAAACAAATGGAAAACAAACAAAACAAATGCAATCAACATGATGCCATGATGCAAAACATAAAATAACAGAGAGCAAAACATTCTAATGGCTATTTTTCATACTTGGGATGTTACATCACACCCCTCCAACGAGACGTACTCCCCTTTGTGGGAGAAACTCGGGAATACATCATCGTCTCTGTGTGCCTCGGTTATTTCTATACCCGAGCTTTTTACTTATGCAATTTACATTGTGATAGCCTTCGAGCTTGAAGTTATATATCTTGCTATCACCTTGTTACTTGTCTTGCTTAGCATAAGTTGTTGGTGCACCTAGTTGACCCTAGAATATTTAGGTTGTATGCTTGTTAATTTAAACACCTAGTTTATTTCCGCATTTAGCAAGCCTTAACCGAAAAAGTTTTAATCGCCTATTCACCCCCCCCTCTAGGCGACGTCGTTGTCCGTTCACCCGTTCCTGCGGTGTTGCCAGGACGCGCCTGCTCTGCAGTGCTCACTTGAGGTCTGCGAATGCCTTTTGTGCTTCGGGTGTCCACTCGAACTTATCTATTTTCTTCAGTAGTTTGTAGAAAGGCAATGCTTGCTCGCCTAGCCTTGCAATAAATCTACTTAGAGCTGCTAGTCGTCCTGCGAGCTGCTGCACACCACGGAGGTTGGTTGGTTCCTTCATTGTCAGAATCGCTTGGATTTTCTCCAGGTTGGCTTCAATTCCTCGAGCAGAGACCAGGTACCCGAGAATTCGTCCTGCAGGGACGCCAAAGACGCACTTGGTAGGGTTGAGATTTATTCGGTATGCGTTCAGCGCGTCGAATGTTTCTCTGATGTCATCGAGGAGCGTATCCTCTACTCGAGTCTTGATGACGATGTCGTCAACATACACCTGTACGTTCTTGCCAATGAGCTTGGCGAGGCATTTTTGCATGCAGCGTTGATATGCTGCGCCTGCGTTCTTTAGCCCGAAGGGCATTGTCGTGTATCAGTAAACATCGTGGGGTGTGATAAACATTGTTTTCTCCTCGTCCTCCTTTTTCATCCTGATCTGATTATAGCCCGAATAGGCGTCCAAGAAGGAGAGGTGTTGGCAACCTGCTGTAGAGTCCACGATCTGGTCGATCCGTGGCAGGGGAAAGTTATCCTTGGGACAGTGCTTATTCAGCGACGTGTAGTCGATGCACACGTGAAGGATGTCAGTATTTTTATTCGGGACCAGCACCGGGTTTGCTAACGAGGTGGAATTTTTTATCTCGCGAATGAATTTTGCTGCGAGTAGTCTGTTTACTTCTTCTTCGAGCGCTTTTTGCTTGGGCTCTGAGAACCTTCGGGTGGTCTGCTTGATAGGCTTGGCATCTTTGAAGACTTCGAGTGAGTGCTCGGCGAACTCCCTGGGTATCCCTGGCATATCTGAAGGCTGTCAGGCGAAAATTACCCAGTACTCACGGAGGAGTTCGACGAGCGCGCCTTCCTATGCTGGCGAGAGGGTGGTGGACACCATCGCCTTCTTCACAGAATCCGTCGGGTGCACTTGATGCTTTCGGGTACCGCTATTTGTGTTGAACTCGAGATCTGGGGCGTTCTTCTTGGTGAGATGCATCACGGAGTGATCCGTGGTTTTTACTATCTCCTCTAGTTCTTCTTGCATCCCGAAGGATTTGGCGATCTCGTTGAACTCGATGACGCATTTATTGGACTTTTGGAAATCGCCGTCGATGGTGATTGTGCCATATTCCCGAGACAACTTAAGCTTCAAGTATGCGTAGTGCGGTACTGCCATGAATCTGGCGAACGTTGTTCGACCAAGAATGGCGTGGTACTGTGAGGGCCAATCGACTACTTCGAAATCAAGAAATTCTCGCCTGTAATTACTTCGGTTGCCTAGCACCACCTCCAGGTTGATTGTTCCGAGTGGACGTATTGCTTTCCCTTGAACTATCCCGTGGAAGGATGTCTCTGATTCCGCGAGTCCGTCCAAATTCTTGTTCATGCGACGGAGCGTGTCTGCGTAGATGATGTTGATGCCGCTGCCCCCGTCCATGAACACGCGAGCCAGCTCGTAGTTGCGCATGTATGACTAGTGCGGCGTGTCCTGGTCGATAGACTCGCGGAGGGTGGTCTTCCTTGGAGAAATTTATTGGTTGATCCGCCATCTTCAGGTACTCGGGTTCCGTAGGTGGGGTTTGCACAACCATGCATAATTGTCGTGTGTTTGTCTTCTGAACCCTGCGTGATGGACAGACCTTTTGTATCATGCCTAAGAGTCCCGCTGGGTTCAGGTATCCATTGGCTCCCTGGTTTGGGGCGGGTGGCGCTGGTAGCGCAACTAACACCGTGTTTTAGTTTCCTGCTGGGGGCAGGGCTTGCGGCTGTTGAAATCCTTGAGCTCCTCCTCCAGGGAGCTGCGGGTAACCCTGATTAACTGCTGCTCTATTTTTCTTCGAGAAGGCCTCGTGGATATCAATGAACTTTCGGCAATCCTTGAGAAGGTGTGTTGCCTTTAGTTTTGCCGGTGCGCTTATCTAAAATAGATGTAGCGTGCAGTAACCGTCGAGGTCCTCCTTGGGGGTTTTGTCCTTTGGCTTTGGCTTCCACTCGCGTTTTCCGCGATATCCCCTGTCGCGATTTCTCGTGAACTCTGCTGCCACCAGTTCTTCTCGATCATCGTGGTCATAATTCTTTCTTCTTTTCTTTCGACTATGGCGATCGTCATCGCGTGCTGGTGATGAGTCTTTCTCATTGCGCACCGCGTCTTCGCCGTTTGCCCATCTGTCGGCTATGTCCATCAATTCTCCCATGGTTTTGGGTGCGATTCGTCCCAGTTCTTCCCTGAAAGAGGTTCGCCGTGCTCCTTTGGAAAATGCTTCAACCGCGACTTCTTCGGATATATTCCCCGCTGTGTTCCTGAGTGTGGTCCATCGCTGAATATATTCGCGATTAGACTCGCCACTTTTCTGCTTGCAAGCTCGTAGCTCCTCGATGGTCGCCGGTCTTTTATATGTCGCTTGGAAATTTTTGCAGAAATCGAGGTTTAGATCGTCCCAAGACCTGTAGCATGCCCTCGGCCTTCCTTCGAGCCAGCTGCGCGCAGCGCCGACTAGGTGTAAGTTGAGGTACTGCATAGCCGTGTTTTTGTTCCCACGTTGGCATTTTACTGCCGTGAGGTAATCTGACAACCAGGCCCGAGGCTCTTGCGAACCATCGTATTTCTGCACTTCCGTGAATAGCTTAAATCTCTTGGGTAGCGGTGCCTCGCGGATGCTGCGGGCAAAACATAGGGCTCCGCAGACTTCGTCGTCGGAGGATGTAGATTGGAGCGCGCGCGGTTTCTGGCCGCCCGACCCTTATCAACCTTGCGCTGGGCGATGTCTGATCGCGCGTTGTACCCGGGTTCGTCGCGATTGACGTCTCCACTCGGCTCCTTGCTGCGATGTCGCGAGCGGCTGCTGTCTCGATCTCTTTGCGGGCTGCGATCTCGATCTCTCCGCGGGCTGCGATCTCGATCTCTTCGCAGGCTGCGGCTACGGTCTCGATCCCTCGGGCTGCTATCGCTGCCACTCGGGCTATCTCCACGCCGTCGAGCTTCTTTCCCTCGTGCGCGACGAGGCGATTTTTCTTTGCCAGGTGATGTGCCCCTGTGTCCATGGGGCGCTTCCTTCTCCTTCTGAGCGGCTGCTTTCCTGCAATCGTAGGAGGCGAGTTTTGCGGCTGCCATGCCTATTCCTTTCAGCACTTGCTTGTATTGCTCCGCGCGGGGGTTGTTTTCCCCTGGTTGATTTATCTGCATGTAGGTGGCTGCGGCTAGCACCGCGGCTGCGGGAGTTTGCGGATGGATGTTTCCATCCTCGTCGACGCGCATAAGTGATTTGCTGTTTCCGCTCAAGGACTCGCCGTCCATGGTCGCGGTTTTTGAGACGTATCCTTTCTTCGGAGGGCGGTTCCCGACAGAAGGTGTCATGGATAATGCGGCCCGGCACTGGCTTGATGCATCCGCTAGTTTCTTTCGCTCGGCTAGGTCTATCCGAGCTTCCTTTATTGTAGTAGCCGCTCTCACTAGATGATAGTGGTAGGCGGCCATGTCCTCGGGAGGAGCTCCTTGTTCCAGTGGTGTGCCTGTGCGGATGGCCTCCTTTGCCCGATTCCAAGCAGCTCGAGAGACGCCGATGGTAGTGCGCTCCTTTGCGCTGTTTTTAGTTTCTTCGGGTGGAGCTCCTGGCCCTGCCATGCAGACCGGAGCCAAATATGGCTCGGGAGTCCTAGGCGCAGTTAGGCAGGCTTTCCTGACCCGAGAAGGTTCCTCTGTAGAGAGGGTATGGAAGTTGCCTGTGTTAAGGCGGACGGATTCGCCGCTTTTTGCCAAGTCACGATCTGTGTAGCGGGGCCGTGCGTCGACAGCTTCCCGGCCAGAGATTGACCCAGATTCCGATCCTTCGAGATCGATTTTCTCGGGGAAGCGCAGAATTTCGTCTTTGTTGGTGTAGAACTGGAAGCTTCCGATCGTCAGCGTGATGCTCTTCTTCAAGTCGCTAAATACTGGGCGTGATTCCGGCGAGTGAGGGGCGACGATGACTGACCCGATTCGGATCGGATTGGTTGAAGTCGAAGTCCTGGGGTTCCAGCGTGAGTTGGTTGTCGATGAAGCCGAAGATGCCGGAGATCCAGCGCCCGCCGCTACCACAGACGGCGCCAATTGTCGAATCTGCATCTCAACAAGTCCCTCGGGTGAACCCATAGGGTTTCGATTAGGAGAACGTGTAGGCGCTGGTGACAATCGTCGGCTAGACAGGGGCACGATTTACCCAGGTTCAGGGCCCTCGTAGAGGTAAAATCCTTACTCCTACCTCTGTTGATCTGTATTAACGAGTAGATCGGTTACAATGGTGGTTGCTCAAGTCGAGAGTATGATCTCGATCTCAAGGCTTGGGGGTGCGGTATTGCTTTTTTCCTCTCCTGTGTTTCTCCTGGCCTTATATAGGTGGCGAGGTCTCAAAACGTACCCGGAGAGGACTCGAACCCAAACCTAGAGTCGGTTACAAGTTTCCTAACTTGACCCGCGAGGCTTTGCGGGTGGGCTCGAATTGGGCCTTCTAGAGTAATCCATGATGAACGGACAATGACGTCGCCTAGAGGGGGGTGTGAATAGGCGATTAAAGCTTTTCCGGTTAAAGCTTTCTAAATGTGGAAATAAACTAGGTGTTTAAATCAACAAGCATACAACCTAAATATTATAGGGTCAACTAGATGCACTAACAACTTATGCTAAGCAAGACAAGTAACAAGGTGATAGCAAGGTATATAACTTCAAGCGCGAAGGCTATCACAATGTAAATTGCATAAGTAAAAAGCTCGGGTATAGAAATAACCGAGGCACACGGAGACGATGATGTATTCCCGAGTTCCTCCCACAAAGGGGAGTACGTCTCGTTGGAGGGGTGTGAGCTCGCCACGAAGGCCTACTCAACGCCACAAAGGCATCACCCTATTCTCCGATGAACCCCGCCACAAAGGCCTAGTTCACCTTCCACTATTGGCAACCTTCAAACCCGAGGCACGCATCCACAACTTAATTGGAGGCTCTCAGTGTCACCACAATCTTGGGGCACACATCCACAACTCAATTGGAGGCTCCCAAGAACACCACAAGTCGTCTAGGGTCCAAGACCCAAGAGTAACAAGCTCACAATCTTTCACTTCCACGAATCCTCGTGGAGAGACCAAACCGATGCAAATGGCAAGAGCACAAGTGCTCGAATCCTCGTGGAGAGACCAAACCGATGCAAATGGCAAGAGCACAAGTGCTCGAATCCTCCACTCTCAAATTCCAACAAAGCAACAAATTCTTATGGGGGAATAAGAGAGGAAGAACAATGGAGAAACACCAAGAACTCCAAGATCAAGATCTACTAGGTTTCCCTCACTAAGAAGGAGGATGGATTGGTGGAAATGTAGATCAAGATCTCCTCTAACTTCTCCCTCAAAGATATGCAAGAATCATTGGAGGGATTGAGAGATGAGAAAACTTTCCAAAGTCAACAATGGTGGAGAGAGAGAGGAAAAACGGGTTGGGAAAGGCTTGGGGACTTTGGGAAAAAAAACCCCTTAAATAGGGGCTCAAAACTAGTCGTTTTCTGCCCAAAATGCGTCCAGGCCGGATTGGTCCGGATTTTTCCGAACCCCGGATTCATCCGGACTGATTCCGGATTGCAACAGAGAAATTCACGTTGCACTCGGATTCGTCCGGATTGAATCCAGATTGCAACAGAGAAACTGACACCCGATACGAGAAATACTATAACTTTTGCATATGGACTCCGTTTTCGATGTTCTTGGGCTCGTTGAAATCGCAACGACGAGCACTACAAGAATATGCAAAGAAACATCATTGTCCATAAATGTAAAATAAAACCAAATGGGTAAAGGTTTAGACCTCTCAAATAGGAACACCCGGTAAAACCTCCAACACGAAAACACACATAACTTTTGCGAATGAACTCCGAATTAGGTGAAACCAAATGGGTTGGAAAGGTAATAATGAGGACAATACAAACAAAAAGGAATGGATAAGTTACCACACATGGAAGGTGTGGAAACATTCTCAAAGCTGAACCGGATATTTTCACCACTGAAATCGCAACAAGTTTTTCTTACCAAAACCATTTTCGATAAACCTTGGCTTGCCATGAAGATCACGACAAGCACTAAAACCCAAAGGAGAATAAAGCCAAATAAGAACCAAGAAAGATGATATGAAAAGTATGCAAAGGTTTGAGCTCTCCATAACGATTCGATCAAGTTACTCACTTGAGAGCCCCTCTTGATAGTACGACTATCTATCCTATAACTCGGTCTCCCGAAGACACTAGACCGGTAAAATAGAAAACCTATCAAGATTATACCTTTTCCTTGAGCATTCCACTTGAGCTAGATGATGACGATCTTGACTCTCTCAAGTTGGATCCTCTTTCTTGATTGCTCTTGCTAGCACAAGCTCCGCTTGATGAAGACTTGCAAGTTGCTTCCCCATACATCATTATGGGAGAGACTAGCTCCTCCATACACCATTATGGGAGAGACCCTTCTCGAAAAATCTTCACAAGGACACAATCTCCAAAAGGGTGGCAAGCATCAAGCATAGGATATCTTCTAGATTCTTCACTTGAGCTTCCACGTCAAGCTAGATGACGAACACCGCTTGACGACGACATAGACCATGGGCTATATGAAATCTTCCTTTTGGTTCATACCCATGGAAAGATACCTAACCACACATAGAGATGCGACACAAACATATCATGGGTTAGTTCACAAAGCTATATTGACAATTGCTTACCATACCATGAGATACATGTAACGCCCGGGGATTTTCTCCCCCACTAGATTGTTTGGTTTTCTTTTCCGCATCATGGCATCGTCATGCATGCATTGCGGTTTTGTTGAACCTCAAAATATCTTTCTCTGAAGCATATTTTAATTGTCAACTCGAAAATATTTTTGGTGCATTAAAAATGTTCAAAGGAATTATCAGTAATTCACTGTTTTATCCAAATTATTCTTACTCATGTTTTCGTATTTAAAACCCTCCCAAAATTCTCTCTTATTCATTCCTGAAAAAAAAACATCTGTTGGGGGAGGCAACCGAACTGGGCCATCTAAGGCCCAGCCGGCCACCCCACCACACACCTAACCCTAGCGCAACCCCACACCACACAGACTCACGCACGCTACACGCACACACCAGGAAAACACCCGCACACACACGACACCACGCAACGCACGCACGCGAGACGCAGAAGCGATCGATCCTCCTCCTCCTTCGCTCGACCTCTGCATCGCGCCGCCAGGGGCGAGCGCCTCCCTGCGCCTCTCGCTCGTCGAGCTCCTCTCCTGCCTCCACGCGCGCGGACGCCGTCGCTGCCACAGCCGTCACTCGCCGGTTCCTGCCGCTCGAGCTCCTTCCACGATGCCCGCCAAGTGCTTGGTGGATTGTCCACAAGAAGCCCTTTGCCTCGCGGGGACACATTCATGCCGTGCTCTGTTTGGTGTGGCCGAGGCCTTCGCGCCCTATCGTGTATGACCGTGACGCTGCCGAGATCCTCCCCAGCCCGTACCTCGTCGCCATGATCTTCTCCGACAAGAACGTGCCGTGAACGACTATCGCCGCCCCACATGTACCTCGTCGACAAGATCTTCTACGACAAGTACCGCTACATCGAGCTACATCGAACCATGAACGACTACTATCTCCACCGTGTCCGTTTTGCGTTGGCCGCCTTCGTGTGTGTCCGGGAGATGATGGCGTGAACCCCGAAGACCGGAGAATCGCCCAGTTCGCCATCGACCACAAAGATCGGAACCACCAAGATTTTTCTATACGGACGCGGCGAGTACCTCGACCACGACTACGTCTACTTCCACTACCCCTCGACGTTGAAGGTTATGTTGCATTCGCCCACGACTACTACGTCTACATCGACCTCCGGACGTTGAACGACTACTTCGACGATGATGATCGTGTGGTTTGAGAACGACTACTTCCCCTACTTCCTCGACGTCGACTACTTTCACTACCACGCCTACGTCGACTACTTCCTCTATGACCCGAAGACCTCGACTTCGACTACATCGACAACGTAATGTCTACTTCCCCTGCTACGGCGACTTCGTCTACTTCCTCTTCTTCGTCTACTTCCTCCATGTTCCGAAGTTTCCGGCGTTGACCCCGACGATCCTCTTTCCAACGTGCGAACCCAAACCCCAACCCTATACCTATATGCCTATTTTCTAAATGCCATCTATTTTATAAATATCAAATCATTCATCTTGTTGCATTGCATCTTGTGGGTGCGGGTAATAGTAAGATCATCTAATAATTAAATATGGAATGAGTTGGGATAATTAAATATTGTTCCGGTTCCATTTAAAATTGCATAGCTCACCTTTATATTATCTCGCCATGTTAAACAACATTTAATCTTGATGGGTAAATAAATAACGTGAACCTCCTAAATTAAATGTTGGGCTTCCGGCTCAATTTAAATTGATTTAATTGCATAAATCATAACTAATTCATTTTACTCCAAATTTGAAAAGTAAAATATGTTTTCCAATCAAAATTCTCTAAACTTTGCAAATATCAATTTTGTTTTCTGTTTCAAATAAATTAAATTGCTGAAAACAACTATTTCTTAATTAATGCATTAAAATTGCTAATTTGATAACTTGCTCATTTTAATTCCAAATCCATGCTCATGTTTGGAAACTACATGAAAAGTTTGCATTTAATCTGTTCATGCCATCCATGCTCATGTTTGCATTTTGTATGTTGCATCTTAGTTTGTGTTATGCATGTTCACCTATTAAATAAATATGGAATGTGTTGGGGTATTAAATTCAAATCATGCCCTATTCCATTTAATATTGGATAGATCACCTCTACCTTGTTTAAACCTGTTAATCAACATTTAATATTGATGGTTAGCTAAACAACTTGAACCAATAATTATCTGTCCGGACTCCGGTTCCGATTAAATTGCTTAAGTTGTTTCCCCTGTTGCATCTTGCCATGCCATGCATATAAAATAGGATCATGCTGGATCTTTTGCCGTAGAAGTAATTGTTGCATCCGGTGTTTGTTCGAGGTTTGTTGCTTCTTCGCGGATAGAACGTTGAGATGATGTGAGCAACGACAAGTTCTGCTACCTCTACTTGCTGGATTCCAGGCAAGTATACTCACTTGCTGCCAAATGGCTGCCTTTCATCACTTGTTACCGATTCTTTCCGTTGTTCTTATTCTAGACTGTTGATTCGATGCTTGTGTCACGATCCTATTATATGTTTACCTTGCAACCACAATATAGCCTTCCTTCCACTTCCTAGTAACTGTTGTTTGTTTACCTTGTTGGCCCTCGTGTCGTAGTTGCATGCTTAGTGTTGTTTGCGCTCAAGTCTTGTTGTCCGTCTTATCACCTGTTTAGTTTGATAGTTGGGTTTCAATTCAATCAACAACATGTTAAGGTTTTGGGTAATAATAATTTGATGATAAGGCACCGGCAGGAGGCCCGGCGTGGTTTTGAAGCCTGCTAGTGTCGACCCTAATTAGGAAAAGGGTCCTGTCTACTGATCCATGATGAGCGCACTAACCGCATGTGGGAAGCGAGTATGGGCGCCCCCCTCAATTTGATTCGATTCGCATCTCATCCAAATCGCCTCATTTAGTTCGGGTTTTCCATTTGCCGCATGCATGATCTTGCGAACCCAGGCCAGGGTGGAACTTTTATAGTCGGCATTTAGGGAGACACGTTCTTAGAGTGCTATGAGGGTCCCCTTTTCTTCGTGGGGCTTGATTAGCCGTGCGCTCAATTGCACGGGGTTCTTTGGGCTGGATGCGAAGAAGAGTTGGGTTGTGTTGAGTACCTCGCTTGGTGGGTTGATCCCCCGTCTGGCGGGTTATTCTTACGTGTACGACCAAATTGGTGCACCCCTGCAGGGTAAATCTTCTCGAGAAGCCGTGTTTTCCGCGGTTATGGATGACTTGGTGAAAGTACTGGCTAACAAGTACTCAGAACAACTTACACCTAACTAATGATACTTGACTAGTAATAGTCTTATTGACACAATAACTTGATCCATCCTTAATCCAACAGTGTGAGTTATCCTTGGGTTGCTTCCTTAGTAGGGGGTAACATTGGATGGGTTTGTTTGATGAGTAGTTGTAGTTGGTTTCGATACGCTATCTTATCCCCCCTCTTTTAGCCGGATGTTATAGTGAGTCTCTGTAGTTGGTTAGTGCAGCCCGCTGTCGCTTATTTGAAATAATCCCTTCCTTTCCGTTGAACCCAAAGTATTTGTATCTTGTGATGACTGGCTACGCCGGTATCTTGTGAGTATGGTTTATCCACTTGCCAGTACTTAACCGTACTGACCCACGAATCTCTTTCGTGGCTGCATATTCAACATTGCAGTCAACAGGTTTGAAGTCTGACGACGTTAGCTTGGGAATCCGTCCGGCTTGGCCTGGGCAGGGATTGGACGCTCTCGGTTATCTTCAGGACTCTTAGTCCAATTTGTATCTTGTCCGTAGTCAGACGCTATGTTGTTTCTTCCGCTGTTATTTGGATCTTTGTATTGTATTCAGTTGTATCCTTGGCTCGTTTGAGTCCTCTTGTATATATCTTTTCTGTTGTTGTTGTGGATTATTCGTGAACCGTTGTAATGTTATCACAAGTGGCAACCTGGAATCGGTTATTATGTGGATTCTGGCGGGAATGCTGAAATCTGCATAGTGCCCGATCTCGGGGCGTCACAATACACAATCCCACTTGGTACAACTTGTAGCTTTGTGTGTTGATCACTAGCTTGATCAACCTTGTATCTTTGCTACTCACTTCAAATTATGATGTCTTGAAGATGATAATGAAAGATCACCTAATCCTTTTCTTCAAGACACACTAGCAATAAGCTCAACTCAAACCATGACCATTCTTCATATAAATCCATGAATATAACAATGGCCATCAAGGAAGCTAATAGAGTTCAACACATGAACTCCATTATTTCCTATGGACAAGATCTACAAGGATAACTCAATGCAAACATTAGTCCATAAGGATTGTCATTAATTACCAAAACCACATATGGGGGCACCATGCACTTTCAATCTCCCCCATTTTGGTAATTGATGGCAATCCCTTTTTACGAGGGTTTATATGATGAATTAAGCAACCATGCTAAACTAAGAGCAAGGATGCAATAGCATGGAAAGGCAAATGCTTAAGAACGAAACTAAAGCATAAACCAAATTCCCTTAAACCCTCTAAACTTCTCCCCCATGGGCATCCATTGCCGAAATGGGCCAAAAGGTTAGAAGGCCAATATAGTAAGATCTCCCCCATAGTGTATACATTCCTCATGATATGAGTGAAATCAAGTGCATGTATCCAACTATAAATAGATGGAGGGAGATCAAACTATATTGAGGATCCAAAGATTTACAAGAAATGTCAAATTGAAGTAAACTTTCACAAAGAAGTAACCAACCAAAGGATCCGAAAAACCGATTGACCAAAATCAATAATTTGATAAGATCAACCAAGTGTTCTAGAAAATCAAGAGGGAACTCCCCAAGGTACATGCACAATGTTAGGTTTTAATTACTATATAATGTGCACAACATGGACTCATCACTCCCTTCTAGATAATTTTGAACACAAACAAGTGCAAGCGAATAGATTTGAAAAGAATCAAAACAACTTGCAAACAAACAAAAATTGAGCAATGAAGATCAAGAAGTGACAAAAAGACTTACTCAACCGAAATAGATGGGTGTGACAAGGAAAAACATTTTTTAGGAGACTAATAGGATGATAATCATCAACATAGTCTTTCAATATATAAGGCACATAGTGCATATCATGTCTTTCCCATACACACAAACCATCAAATGATAAAACACATAGGTCCACAAGCTTATTAAGATGCAAAATAAATACCAAAAGAAAAGCAAAGCTTGTGCCTTTTAGGAACCACCAAGGAATATAAAGCAATAAAACGTGGTCACTAAAGAAATAGAATATCAATTAAAGATGTAACTATTATCGTGTGTATAAGTTTCTAAGTGGACAACAATCACAAAGATATATATCCACAAAGAAACATGCACACACAAAATAGGTACAAAGGAGAAGAGCATGATATCCAAGAGAGGTTCATAAATATACCAATATGATTTTTGCTTTAAAGCAAAGCACTAAGCTTAGTTTTATCTTAAAGGGATATATATGAACAAGTAAACAAACTCATCAAAGCATCACAAATATCACAAGGGAAAAGTGATAGTTGGAATGCTTTGATAAAGGTAACACGTATCACAAAAAGGCAAATGGTTTTTGAGAATTCATCAATATTGCATATGAGAGACTTCGAGTAGAAGTTGCTAGATTAATATACTTGGGATTGGTGAATCATAAAATGATTATAAATATCCCCTAGATATGTAATCATCCCGGCTTACTCATATTTGCAATAAAGATGTTTTTGATAAGACAATTGCAAGAACCAAATGAAATGCAACAAATGGAATTCATACCAAGATGCAACCTACACAAGGTTGAAAGCTAGAAATGTATGCATGGGATAGATACTTGTTACCGAGACGACATTGGTGATGAAGAGGATGTGAGTTTGATAATCATCGTAGCTTGACTCCTATAATACCATGGTGAGAACACCTTCCTTATGAATGGAGCAAGCAACCAATGTATCTCCATTGTACCTAAAAACCAAATTCAAGTACAAAATGGTACCCAAACTCATTGGGTCCAAAGTAGTTAGAACAACTACAATACATAGGACAAACTCCACATAAATATGTGCATATTAATATGAATTTGAATTTCATGCACATCTTAGCCATTTAGGATTTGATGGAGTTTATCCTATATATTGGATCAACGAAAGTAAGCATGCCAAAAGATATACATATTAAATATGCATGCACAAAACTTTCAAGAACCAAAACAAGATACAAGTTGGACAAAGACCCAATTAAACCAAGAAGCCACTCAAAAGAGTGAAAAGAAAGAGAATTGTCCAAATTATATCAAGACCCAAATCAACACATGATTTAGGAAACCAAATAGAGAAGATACCAAAAAAACATCAAAGAATAAACAAACCCTCTACACTTTTCATGATAGCACACAAAGTACCAAAACGAAAAATGTTCGTCTTCCAAAGAGACAAGTCATTGGGATAAAATACAAATTTAAAGACAACAAATGTTCAAACGCATATAGGATAGTTCTTCCAAGAATAGTGCATTGTTTATGATATTTCATTTGAATACAAAATGCACACAATGGAATCATTAATCTCCATATATATTATTCAAACACTAGTCATGTTTAAATAAAAACAATTAGATGCAATACCAATATAAAGAACGATGATCTACTCAATGTAGGATAGCTTCCCCAAGAATAGTGCGACCCAAAGAAGTATGACTTTGAACATAAGTGGACATGTATGGGATCATTGCTTTTCCTAACTCAAGAAAGCATAAAACAAATTTCGAGTAGAGCAAGGAAGACACAAAGGAGTTTGAACCAAACAAATCCTTGGCAAGAAAGAAGGAAATTTTAGAGCAAAGGCCAAAGTAAATATGATCAATAAACTTACCACAAATTATTATCACTTGTCAACGACAAGAGATGTATGGAGATATTTCTCGGTGGTATAATTGTTCACAATCATATTCACAAAACATAAGCATGTGACAAAAGATAGGAATAGAAAAACATGCTTAGATAGAGATTCTTGAAGGCTTCAAATAAGAACCAAAAAAGCAAAGCACCAAGAAGCTCTCACAAACAAGATACCAAAAGAAGAGAGACAAAACACATTTAAGAAAACATGGAACTTGTTTGAGCAACATGCCACATAATGAACAAGATAACTAACAATATCAATTCTAGGTGGCAATACCTCACATGTTCACATTTTATAGGCTTGTAATATGCACATAGCTTATTACTCCCCCATAATGTGATAATCCATTTTTTTAACAAGAGGTAAAGAAAATAAATCCAACTAGAGAAAGTTAATGGACATTAGAATTTGAATTTCTCATGAGAAAGACATACCACATAGAGACAAGATAATATTGATATATCAACACTAAGTGGTATTCCTCATGTACACAAATTTTAGGATAGTAAAGTGCCAAGAGCATATTACTCCCCCAAAATGGGATAGTCCATTAATCTCTCAAAGAGCCAACTAAAATAAGCAACAATTGCAATGAAGGCTCAACACAAAACACACAAGTACATGGAGTGCAAACCAACAAACATAACTAGATTTCAAGATAGGTAACTAGTAAGCACAACACATACAAACACATGCTAGAAACAAAACTAACATATGCAAGGGAGCATGCAACTTTCAATGAATATATGAATTAGATACAAGTTACCGCAAGGAGGAACATTGGAAAAGAGATATATATAATCCAAGTGACTTGGCTTGAGGAAATATAATTTATGAAGATCCCTTAATTCTTCACGAGATAGCCAAGTCTACAATGCCCTCCAACCAACACCTATTTATCAAGTTTGAGCTTGTTGGTCCCCAACCAAGTTGGGTCCTAAGAGGTTAGTCACAATAGGCTTGGCAACCCAAATGGTTCTTTTCTTGACACCACTTTGAGTACCAACAAACTTGGCAAACACATTGCCCACATTATCCTTCTGAATGGAATAAACATCATCAACAAGGATAGGGTTGGATAATGTACCATTAGTGCATGAAGAAGCAAGGTGACCCTTCTCACGACAAAGGTAGCAACATCGACTCTTCTCTTTCTTCTTAATAGGCTCCTCAACTTGAGGAGCATTGGCTTGAGTCTTCTTAGGAGGTGGTCGTTGTTCAACTCGTGGTTGAGCATGAGATTGAACAAGAGGCCGCTTCCCTAGTTGCTTCTCACTTAGAGACTTCTTCTTCAAAGGGCAAGATCTAACATGGTGCCCTTCAATCTTGCACTTGAAGCAAACAATCTTGGCCGGATCTTTTACTTGTTCTTGGCCCTTCTTCTTGTCAACCATGGACTTGTTCTTGATATTGGAGTTGAATCCAAGTCCACTCTTATCATTTGGAAGTCTTCGCACTCTCAACATCTTGTCAAGGGTGGAACTCCCTTCATGACTCTTTTCCAAGTCTTTCTTCAAAGAAGTGACTTGGGCCTTGAGCTCTTTAATTTCCTCTAAGTTAGAATCAACACAAGAGCTAGAGGAAGTAGATGCTTCATTGTTAGAGCAACAAGGCAAGGAAAGCAATTCATCACGAGATGTAGAAACATTATGAGAGGATGAATTACTAATACGAGCACAAGTCAATATAGCATTACTAGAAGATATTGTGCTAGTACCCACATGAGGCTCACAAGATGTTACCTTTGTAGTGATAGCCTCAAGAGCTAATTTTAGCTTGGTATGGGATGCTAGAAGATCCTCATGAGAGCTAGATAGCTTTTCATGACTTTCTTCCAATTTCCCACACTTGCTAGTCATTAACTCAAGTTGAGCCCTTAGCTCAACATTCTCCTTCAAAATAGACGCTTCACAAGATGTGGAGTTAGTATCACAAGCATCATTAGAACTAGAAGAAGACAACTTGGCAAGCTCATTATTTAACCTAGAGTTTTCCTCAATTAGATTAGCATTGCCAACAACAAATTCAACCTTTTCATTTTTAAGCACTTTATATTTAGCATTGGTATGGTCACGTGCTTTATTGAGATAGGATATTTGTTCATTATAGAGCTCCTCGATAGATTTAAGTTTATCCTCAAGAGTAACTCGGAGCTCATACTCTTCCTCAAGAGACGAAGTGAGGGATGCCTTTTCATCGGCATCACTTCTTTCAATCTCACTTTTCTTTTCAATGATTTTAGAGCTATTAATAGCAAAAGCCAATATTTCACCCAAGGGAGTGATAGCTTTACTACCTTTAGGGAGATCAAGAAGAACCACCTCACCCTTCTCCATTAAAGAGACCTCATCCTGAAGCTCACCATAAAATATATCCTTATCCTCATCATCACAAGATGTAGTGGGTTCCAAAGGTGGAGATACCTTTGAATCCCTAGCCATAAGGCACACATGAGAAATGGATAACGAAGATGAAGATTGACTTGAAGCACCAATAAGGTCCATGTCTTGTTCCACCACAATATGGGATTCCTCTACATTGTTAGCCACACAAGTACTAGAGGAAATGAAAGCATTGTTTTTATGAAAACAAGACATAGAAGCATATCATCATGAGATTTAGTTAAACAACTATTACATGATATGCAAGGACTATCAACACTAGCATGTATAGAATTTTGAGTGCTAGAAGATATTAAGTCCAAAGATAGATCATTGCAATGGGATAGAGATGAAGTATAGTCAATAGCAAATTCACTATCCACAAAGCAATTTCTATCATCACTCACCATATCATTACCTTGTGACAAATCACATGTTGGTGGAGTGGAGAAAGATGTGAACTCATCACGGCCGGAAGTGGATGGAGAACAATCATCCTCAATAATGTTGGACACATCATATATAACTTGAAGTTTTGTCCATAGCTCATGAGAGTTCCGAAAAGGCATGATTGATTCAATAACTACATCGCTCAAAACGCACAAGAGACCATTAGATACAAGAGTATAGAGATAAGAATTTTCCTCATCCTCTAAAGATAAGTCTTGAGAATTCTTTGGAGGAGGAAAATCCATATCTACAATTCTCTTAACATACTTTGGACCCATGTCCGTAAGAAAATTAAGAATGCGAATTTTCCAAACACCATAATTTCTACCATAGAATATAAAAGCGGGATCATGCTCTATTTCTCTAAACGACATCGTACTCTCTAGGAAGTAAAGCCTAATAAAGAGAGACGAGGCTCTGATACCAATTGAACGGACAACGACGTCGCCTAGAGGGGGGGTGAATAGGCGATTAAAACTTTTCCCGTTAAAGCTTGCTAAATGCGGGAATAAACTAGGTGTTTAAATTAACAAGCATACACCTAAATATTCTAGTGTCAACTAGATGCACTAACAACTTATGCTAAGCAAGACAAGTAACAAGGTGATAGCAAGATATATAACTTCAAGCGTGAAGGCTATCACAATGTAAATTGCATAAGTAAAAAGCTCGGGTATAGAAATAACCGAGGCACACGGAGACGATGATGTATTTCCGAGTTCCTCCCACAAAGGGGAGTACGTCTCGTTGGAGGGGTGTGAGCTCGCCACGAAGGCCTACTCAACGCCACAAAGGACTCACCCTATTCTCCGATGAACCCCGCCACAAAGGCCTAGTTCATCTTCCACTATTGGCAACCTTCAAACCCGAGGCACGCATCCACAACTTAATTGGAGGCTCTCGGTGTCACCACAATCTTGGGGCACACATCCACAACTCAATTGGAGGCTCCCAAGAACACCACAAGTCGTCTAGGGTCCAAGACCCAAGAGTAACAAGCTCACAATCTTTCACTTCCACGAATCCTCGTGGAGAGACCAAACCGATGCAACCGATGCAAATGGCAAGAGCACAAGTGCTCGAATCCTCCACTCTCAAATTCCAACAAAGCAACAAATGCTTATGGGGGAATAAGAGAGGAAGAACAATGGAGAAACACCCAGAACTCCAAGATCAAGATCTACTAGGTTTCCCTCACTAAGAAGGAGGATGGATTGGTGGAAATGTAGATCTAGATCTCCTCTAACTTCTCCCTCAAAGATATGCAAGAATCATTGGAGGGATTGAGAGAGGAGCAAGATTTCCAAAGTCAACAATGGTGGAGAGAGAGAGGAAAAACGGGTTGGGAAAGGCTTGGGGACTTTGGGGAAGAAAACCCCTTAAATAGGGGCTCAAAACTAGCCATTTTCTGCCCAAAATGCGTCCAGGCCGGATTGGTCCGGAAAAATCCGGACCCAGGATTCATCCGGACTGATTCCGGATTGCAACAGAGAAATTCACGTTGCACTCGGATTCGTCCGGATTGAATCCGGATTGCAACAGAGAAACTGACACCCGATACGAGAAATGCTATAACTTTTGCATATGGACTCCGTTTTCGATGTTCTTGGGCTCGTCGAAATCGCAACGACGAGAACTACAAGAATATGCAAAGAAACATCATTGTCCATAAATGTAAAATAAAACCAAATGCGTAAAGGTTTAGACCTCTCAAATAGGAACACCCGGTAAAACCTCCAACACGAAAACACACATAACTTTTGCGAATGAACTCCGAATTAGGTGAAAACAAATGGGTTGGAAAGGTAATAACAAGGACAATACAAAAAAAGGAATGGAGAAGTTACCACACATGGAAGGTGTGGAAACATTCTCAAAGCTGAACCGGATATTTTCACCACCGAAATCGCAACAAGTTTTTCTTACCATAACCGTTTTCGATAAACCTTGGCTTGCCATGAAGATCATGACAAGCACTAAAACCCAAAGGAGACTAAAGACAAATAAGAACCAAGAAAGATGACATGCAAAGTATGCAAAGGTTTGAGATCTCCATAGCGATTCGATCAAGTTACTCACTTGAGAGCCCCTCTTGATAGTACGACTATCTATCCTATAACCCGGTCTCCCGAAGACACGAGACCGGTAAAATAGAAAACCTATCAAGATTATACCTTTTCCTTGAGCATTCCACTTGAGCTAGATGATGACGATCTTGACTCTCTCAAGTTGGATCTTCTTTCTTGATTGCGCTTGCTAGCACAAGCTCCGCTTGATGAAGACTTGCAAGTTGCTTTCCCATACATCATTATGGGAGAGACTAGCTCCCCCATACACCATTATGGGAGAGACCCTTCTCGGCAAATCTTCACAAGGACACAATCTCCAAAAGGGTGGCAAGCATCAAGCATAGGATATCTTCTAGATTCTTCACTTGAGCTTCCACGTCAAGCTAGATGACGAACACCGCTTGACGACGACATAGACCATGGGCTATATGAAATCTTCCTTTTGGTTCATGCCCATGGAAAGATACCTAACAACACATAGAGATGCGACACACACATATCATGGGTTAGTTCACAAAGCTATATTGACAATTGCTTACCATACCATGAGATACACAATCCCACTTGGTACAACTTGTAGCTTTGTGTGTTGATCACTAGCTTGATCAACCTTGTATCTTTGCTACTCACTTCAAATGATGATGTCTTGAAGATGATAATGAAAGATCACCTAATCCTTTTCTTCAAGACACACTAGCAATAAGCTCAACTCAAACCATGACCATTCTTCATATAAATCCATGAATATAACAATGGCCATCAAGGAAGCTAATAGAGTTCAACACATGAACTCCATTATTTCCTAAGGACAAGATCTACAAGGATAACTCAATGCAAACATTAGTCCATAAGGATTGTCATTAATTACCAAAACCACATATGGGGGCACCATGCACTTTCACATGACGCCTCCTTTAGAGCTTGGGTCGTGGGCCTGAGACCGGGTAGGCTCATCCGACAGGCCTAGGATCCATCCCTTCGTCAGGGGGAATGCCGACGGTCACCGAATCAGGACCCGTCTGGCCCCGATCTAGAAACCTGGTCGTACCCAGCCAAAGGAGGCATTCCGATAGTCACCGAATCAGGGCCCGTCTGGCCCCGATCTAGTAACCTGGTCGTACTCAGCCAGAGGGTGGGAGGCATCCCCGTTCGATGCCCAGTGACCCTGCAAACCCAGATCGGGCCCGAAAGGCCCGGATCTGGGCCGCACCATCCTAGCTCGCAGCATGCCACCACCACGCTCGCGCCACCGGCACCGCACACACCACCGTCGTCAGGTCGCGCCGTCGTCGCAGCGCACCGCCATCCGCAAATTCTAGGTCGGAGCGCACCATCGCGTCGCTACCTGCCAGGACCCGCCCCACGCGGACCTCAAAGTCAGCGGGTAGGAGAAGTCCCGACGCCGCTGGCACCGTCAGAGCTTTGCTCGGCAGCCCTCACCGGGGGCGGTGGAGGAGGGCGGGGAAGAGGAGAAGAATGATTACGGTGAGGCCAACTTGACAAAAGGTGCAAGCAGTGCTAGATCCTAACCCGTCCGGTCTAGATCCAGCCAGTCTGAGATGCAACGTTGCAGCGAACACCAAGACGGGGGGTGTAAGGACCCCAGACCGGCAGTCTGAAACCCTTCGTATGCATACATTCACGATCCCAGAAAGATCAGTCGTGAACAACATACAAAGTTGGCATACAGAAATACATCATCCATTACACGAATACATAAAGGTATTACATAAAAGATCACATGATCAAGTTTAACGCAACTTATCAAACACAGCGGAAGACAATTAAAACACAACGTAGATGAGCCCAAGTCACGCCTTAACCTACAGGCTGCTGACCCGGAGACGATCCTAGTTCGCAAAGCCGTCAGCTCCGTACTCCTCTTCATAGATCTCCTTTGGAGGCTCCTTCTCAAAGTCCGGCAAGTAGATACCAGGGGCGAAACCATAATGAGTACATTTGAATGTACTCCGCAAGACATCCATCATGTCACTTACCAAACATGCAAATATGCTTATATGGTGGAATAGGTAGGCTATAAATAGGGTTCACTACCAATGGTGTTCATATATGATGACACCACAGTTGCAGTCAGGTTAATCTGTATCTTCGTTGAAGAAGATACTTCAGAAGAAAATAATATAGTTTTATTTCTCTTGTAGATATCACATGTACAAGAGGTTTTGTAAAGTTTTGTTAAAGAATATTTTCTCTTTGCAAAACTCCTTGGAATCAGTTTCCAGAATTCTTGCTTAGAGTAGAAAAGGTTTTCTTTGCAAAACAATTTGTTTTGTATAACAACTTCTGGCTTTCCATCATCAACGGTACCTCCACGGTACAAGTTTTCATTCCTTTCCGAACTTCACAAGTTCAACACTACCTTTCAAAAACTCCTTTTCAAAAAAACTTCCTCTTTTGAAAACATTGACACAATGCTAGCTACATGGCCATTCAACTGTCCATATCCGAGGACGCGGCTTCTTCAAAAAAGTTGTACTCTGCAGAGGTGTACTCATCCACCAGATCCAGTACACCTACCGTGAACAACCACGGACTGTAACAACAATATGTAAACATCAGGTATCTGTTCATAACCATTCACTATGTTCAAGCTAGTATATGCCTATCTCTCAGTTGAGTTTTACCACATCCCCGGCACCGAGCTAATCCCCGCCAAGCCAGGATGCCTCAACTGATGCGACCGGAGAGAAAATTAATCCCACACTTTATATGTCTCCACGACGTTCGGTTCGAGGGTACGACGTCCCTTATAGCGATTGAGATAGAACACACACTAACAAGAACAAACTTCTAGTTAAGCCCCGTGCCCATGTTGGGGTAGGGTGGCAGTACGGTAAAGGTTGTCCGGCGAAGACTAGGTTATGTGTCATTTTTGAAAACACCAATTTCTCAAAAATTACCACTTCCACATACCTCCAGAGAACAAGGATCCGCCTTTTCTCCGGGTTTTTCCGTAAAGCCTTTGTTTTGTAGAATCACAATTTTAGGGTGTCCACTTAGGGACTAGTATATTTGATGGTAATAAATACCATATGGTGGCTACCAAGTTTAACTATTGGCATGATAGTAACCTATATAATAGTATAGTAGTAATAGCCACATCAAAAATAGTTTTGATAATCAAGTTTTGGTAAAACTTCAGAGGTAAAACATGCATGATAGATAATGATAAGTATTGTATCAGCAAGCATCAGGATGGCTTGCCTGGTATCTCTTTGTGTCCCTGGTTTTTGGAGTGACTGGAACTTGGAACAGAGCTTCACGACACTCCCTTCCTCTTCGTTTTCTAACGTCGTAAAAAGAATAAAGGACACACATTTAGAACAAATCAAGGCAAGCAACAATACAAAACAATATATACAACAAGGAAACTAATAATAACCAATCTCACAATTAGTAATTGAGGCAAACAATCAAACAAACACACTTGGCAGAAATGCCATTCAATAAGACAGCTTAAGATTGGAGGAATATATCTCACAACCTCAATATCATGGATTCAGTGGGTGTGCCACTCTCATACCAAGATATTAATAAACCCAAAAATACACTTAGTTTCACAAGGGTGAGACTACTAAGAGTATATAAAACATGCACAATAATAATCATGGCAACGGGTCTATCAACCAAACCACAAAAAGAAAAAGGTAGCTAATCTGCTAAGCCTAAATTCACATCAAGAATAAATAAGGCACATGATTTGCAAAAGTTACTTGTACAAATCAGTGAGCCTACACAAGTGTAACAAGGTAATAGACTCATCACAAAACACACAATTTCTCATAGTGAGAACAATAGAAACAATGACTAAAAAGGAGGAATCCTATGGACATGCTTCTACTAAGGGTTTGCTATGCAAGCATGCATAACAAGTAAAGTACTAAAATGCAAACAAGGAACCATGTTATCATAATGGGAAATGAAAACATGTCCTCATGCAAGGATACACAAATATCTACCAAACACAAGTTGGCAGGAAAATTAATTTAATACAAAGTGCTAGGGAAACTAGTACTACTCAAACATGAAGAATCAATGGATGCATTTCAATCAAGTAATTGAAATACAACCAGAGGGTACATGTAACAAAAACAGGAGTGAAAAACATCTATACTTGCTATAACAAAAATATCCCATTTAACAAAGCAATGCATCAATTTGCAGGGCAACTCCTACATACTAGTGGTAATAAAAGGGGCATTACTAGAGGAATCAAACAACACTCCAAAGATGGATTTTTTTCTAGAAAGCCACACATGATTACAACCACTTACAAACAGAAGCATACACATTTTCAATTAGCACTAAAAATCCCAAAGCAAAAATACTAGGCACTCATTAATTAGAGAACTATATAAAAGGAATGCATCTAGTGTGGGGGAAATAATGTTTCCACCAAAAATGCAATGACACCAGTGGGTGTTCCACTAGCATATCAAAGCATTAAGAGGTCACAAGGCCTCTGGTCACACTTGCTAAAAATTAACAAAAGACTAAACTAGCATCTAGTGCATTAACCATACTAGTAGAAAATAATAGGATGCTAAAATAAGCAAGGTAATGATACCCATGCTATTATTTTCACACAAGTGAAAACTTTAGGGGTTCAAGTACTAATCAAAACATAACCAAAATTCTACTGGTCCTATGAACACAACACAAAAATATGTGGCTACACAACCACATATGTTTATGCCAAAAATTCTACACATGAGAGAATTTTTCCAACATTTGCATAGTGATGACAAAGCTACTCATGCTTTTCTACCAACTCAAATGCAAGATATCAGAGGTGATAAAAACACAATATAAGTAACAACATGGTACTGGTTTCAATCAACAATCCAAGTTCTTGCACATAAATTAATCACTCAAAAATTATGTGCAAGTAATATCTAGAGAAGAGACATGTGCTATTCTCAAAAATCCTATTTCTTCTCAACTCAATTCCACACAATCTAACATGCTAAAATAGCTAAGTAACACTTAGAAAACAAGTTCACACAACTTGTACATGCTAGAAAACAACATTGCAACACAAAAATATATTCACACAATTTAATTACCTAAAATGCCAAAATGGCAGAAATAAGCAATTCAAAGATCTGTCCACCAAATTTTCTATGATGCTCTAAAAATTAAACCCAGCTAGGTTTGGATATCCCTAAACATGTACAAGACCATCCAATTGAGTTTGCATCAAAAATCATTTTTAATAATTTTATAAAAATCACCAAAGTGCTCTCTGGTTTTTTACCAAATTGCATGCCATTTCAAAAATACTATGAATTTGTAAGCAAGGTTAATTTCTTCCTGTTAGGAAATTTCGAGGTCTTTCCAATGAAATTGGATACACCTCATTCTGAGTTGTGGATTTAAAATGGTGCTCATTTTGTTGTTTCTGGTACCTGTTGCCAAAATATTTTTCATGTCAAAAATATTCATCCAAATGTAGATCTACAAAGTGGATATGGTTTAGATTTTTTTGGTTTACATCTGTGAATTTTAGCTTGGTCAAATTCATTTTTTTGGTTAGCTTTTAGGGCGAAAAGCAAACATACCACATTCTGTAAAAATAAAATGGAAAAACAAGCTAGGGATGGGCCAGATCCAACAGTGGGCCGGCCAGATCCAGTCCTACCGCGGGCAGAGCTAGCCTCTGCCGCTGACCATCGGGCCAGCGGCCACGCGGCAGCCACGCGGGCAAATCCTAGGCCCACGGGCAGGTTTGACTTCACTTAGCGCGGGGTCAAGGGATGATGGCGTCAGCGCGACGCCATCGCGACGTCACTCGCCGGCGGGAGAGCTCCGGCGAGCTCGAATCGAGCGATTTCGTTCACCGTTTTGCAAATTAAACGCATCTACGTGTTGTACTCGACTCGGGGAAGCAAACGCGCCTGGTTTCGTTTCCTGGGAGACGCCGGAGAGCGGCCGGCGACGAGGGCGCGCGGCGGCCCGAGAGGAAGCACGGCACAACGACGAAATAGAGGGAGAGGGAGAGGGGGAAAGGGGCAGCGGGGAGCGCCTGCTCACCCTAGATGCGCTGGGACGCTCGACGAGGACGGAGGAGACTCGACGCGACGGTGATGGCTCGCCGGAGTGCAGCGGACTCGGGGAAGAAAGGTGGACGGCGCGGGCACCACGAGGCAATCCGCCTCGATTCCTTCGGCAGGGAGGACCACCACGACTAGGCGGAGAGGAAGGGCTACTCGGCGGCCGGCGGCGAGCTCGGAGACGGCCCAATCGACGGCGACCGTAAAAGCTAGGGTTCGGTTTTGGGGCAAATTAGAGAGAGAGAGTGAGGGCTAGCTCGAGGGGAAGAGAGAGGGGGCAAGTGGGAGACACAGCACATGGGGGGGCCTCTTATCCACCTCGAAAGCTTCTAATCGAAGCAATGGAGTAGGGTCGCTGTATCTACAGAGAGCTAGGTTGAAGAAGGTGTGACTCAGCTTACATTTTGGTCCCTAGCAATTTACAACAAGGTCCCTGTGCTCTCTGAAAAATGATGTTTTCACAAGGAAAACAAAGTCTAAATTTAAATTACTTTTGCCCAAAATTCTTATTAGTATAGAAGCACAACATATGTTAAAATTGGCTCAATTTGATAAACTTGATAGTTCAAAGTTGTTCAAATTTCAATTCTGACATAAATGGACATTGAATTTATTAGACTACTTAGGAGCTTCCCAAAATGATAATTTTTAGCACACATTCCTTATTTGGTGTGTTCCTTATGTGGTAGAAAATTCACGTCATTTTGAGTTACTTCATAGAACAAACTTGTTCAAATTTCTAAAAGGTGCTGTCTAGAAAACAGGGTTTTTTGGCAACTTAACCAATTCAAAAACTTGTGCCCTTTTGGTTTTCATCCTTATTTATGATATAGAGAATGTGGTATTTATTTCATGGCATTTTGAAAAAGTTTGTAGAACAAACTTGTTCAAAATTCCAATTGTTGCTGTGGAGAAAAATCATGTTTTCAGGACTTTAATGGATTCAATTTTTGGTCTCCTCGTGTGTGTGTTCCTTATTTTATATAAGGAAGCAATGGTATCAATTTCAGATCATTTGAAGAAAGTTTCCAATAGTAACTTGTTTGAGTTTCTTGTTTCTGGAAATATTGGAAATTCAATTTAATAAGGCACTTGGCTTTTCTTTAACAATGCTTTGCCAAAATATTTATGTGAATAGGGATAGCAAGTCAATGCTCTCCAATACTTTGATTTTTAAGCTTGCAAGGTTGGAAAAACATTTGATAAGATTTTGGTGAAGCATCTAAGAATGCCTCTTTTTCTGATAATCTTTTAGGGAAATTTATTTAGTGTTTCCTCTTTCTTAATTTGGACCTTGGAATTATATTCAACAAGTAGTAGATTCATAAGATATATTTGGAAAACTCTTTTATCAATATTTACTTTAGAAAATATTGTCAAGGTCATTGGAACAATATGTTGAATATTTTTAGTTTACTGCTTTGCTATCTTTTTAAGTTTGCTTTCCATTTCTTAGCCATGTAAGTTTATATAATTAGTTTGTTTAGTTGCACTCAAACAAACACAACCAAAGTTTATTTGTCAAGCAATTAGCAAAACAACTGTGTTATCAGGTATTCCAAAATTGGGATGTGACCGGTCTTCCCCCCTTAAAAAGAATCTCGTCCCCGAGATTCGCAAGCGAGGACTAAGGGAGGGCCAACAAACACCATCTTAGTGTTGAAGTGCAGGTGCTTCCCCCCTTTGACTTTTCTTGGGAGGCGGGGTACTCTCCTAAATTAGTAAAATCACTTTAAAAAGTACACCAGTACTGTTTTAGGTCCAAAACTTTTGTTTCCTAGTTTGACGAGACCTGAGCAGGGTCTCCTCACCTTGGGTTTTGGACGATTTAGAAACAACCAAAATTAAGGTTAGTGCAGAACTACCTGGAAATGTAGCGTCAATTTTTACGTGGGTTCCTAGCTATATCCCACATATTACATACCACAAATGGAGTGGTGTACCACTCTCATAACAAGGTATATAAGAAGCTAAAAATATAGCTTGTGGGTGCAAAAGTTAGGTTGCTAAGGTAAAACAAACAGACAGAACAATACCTATGGCAGTGGGTATTACTCACCACAAGCAACTGTCACTTAATGTGTTCATGATTTTAGTTGGATGTTTTAGTTTCCTAAGATACTCTTAAGCACCATCATAACACAAGTATAAACTCATGCTAAGGTAAAACATTTAAACAAAATCCAATAAGCAAGCAAACAACACCACAGATGAATAGATCATTTAATCACTAGGTTATTGTTTATTAGAGGTTTTGGAATCCATCAATCGTGAACAATTAGCAAACAACCAGTAGCTAAAAACCCATGAATCCAATCATAAATATACTCTAAAACACCATCTTCACACAAGATAAAACTCCTATTACCCAGGCATAAACAAAAACAGGACTGCACAAATAACACACTAGTATGAAAAATCTACACCAGCATGCTATAAGTAACCATAGAACATGCAACTAAATAATTTATGGCATGATAACAGGAGTAATAACTTCCTAAACATGCTATATCAACACATATACTCATAAAATAAAAAGAGGGTAATACTGGAGCAAAAATCACCATTTTCTAGCCTAGTTTCACTCTAGAGAAGCAAACAATGCTATCATGATGTTTAAACTTAAACAAGCAAGTCATGAATATAAGTGTACCTAAATAACAGTACACCAATCCTACTCATGTTATTAAGCACAAGCACCAGAGTACTTTTATGAATCAACCATTAAGCATGCAGAAATTTCTTCTAGCAATTTCTGTTTTCTTTAACTAATTTCTAGCAAACAAGCAAGGTATAACTCACACAACCAGTAGCTATGTAATTAATGAAAAGTTATCTAAACCTTTTCAAAAATACATACACTCAATTTAAAATTATTCACAAACAATCTACCAATCAAGAGGAATTTATTTTATTTGCGAACAATTTAATTTTAGCAGACGATAGTGAAACATTTCTTAACATGATACCTCTAAGGAATATTATGCTAACAAAAGGATCACACCTAAACATATTAGTATTTAATAATAAGAAATAAACTTCTCACTTGCATAGGTGAAAAGAAACAATTATATTTTCCATGGTGGAAAATAGAAATCAATCACATAGTGAAACATGCTATTTTCACACATGTGTATGGTTGGGGATTTTCATCCTCAAGCCAAAATGCAATGGGACCAGTGGGATATGGCCTACTAATACCAAGGAAAAGTCGGTACTAAGCCTCTGGTTACTCATGAAAAACTTTGCATACAAGATAAAAATATAAGGCCATTTAATCTAGTGAAGTAATACTAGTGCATACTGATAGCAATGCTTACACATGCTTTACTATTAAGAGACATGCAAGCTAAAAGAGGTACAAGCATCAAAATAACAGTACCTAAATGGTACTGGACTCAAAGAAACATAGCACAAAATCTATTAAGAAAGTATACACAGGTCTAGTTCTCACAATACTTACAAATAATAAACTAGAAGGTGACAAATGCTATTTCATTTTTGTTCGAGTTTTCCAATCATGCACACACTTTCTAGGGTAGATTTATTGTAAGAAAACGACATAATAACAAGTCCTAACAACTCCATATAAGTTAGGAAGCAAGATTTAATAAAACACAAATTTATTTCAATCAAGAGCACACGAATAAACAAAAACAGGAAAACTGTTGTTTTCTAGATCTATCATTACCATTTCATCGTTCACTTAATTTCTAAACCCCGAATTTTATAGTACCTACAATGTCTACTAAGATTTGGTTTCCAAAGTAGATACACCCGATATCCTATTGACTAGTAAACGAATAGGTCATCATTTTATTTTCTCGTGACTTCTCCTTTTTACCAACTAGATTAAAAGGTGTCATAAGTCACTTAATTCCTTGATTTAGAAAGAGTTGTCAGTAGTTCACATGCTTTGGTTAGGTGTCAACCTAAGTTTAGACCAAGCATGTTAGTCTTGTTAGCTTTCTATTTAATCATGTTTGTCCGACAAGATACGACTAGCGTCATCGTACGTCGAATATTGAATCGTGCTCTTCAGATTGGCTTTTGAGGGGGTTGCGCATCATGGCATGTGAAGACTTATTTTGCACCTTTCTCCAGAGGAGGGAGGTATATAACTTTTAAAAAGGGCTCTCTTTAGTTTGGTCTTTTAAAAGGGGACATAAAAAAATGTGCAACATTTAGCCAACAGGGTAAAAAGAGTCTTTTGCAAACAGACAAAACACAAAGGTTTTGGTCAGTAGTGGTTGGTGTGTAGCGCTTGTAGCAATGCTCTCAGCTCGTGTGGCTTGATGGTCCTCCATTTTTAGGCCCAACGGTGCCTTCATTGATTTTGGGTGAGATGGTGGTGGTTCACGACGGTGGCACTTCGAAGCAAAAAACAAGTATAAGTTTAAGCAACAAATTCTTGTTTTTGAATATTATACAAACATTTTTGCTTGCAAAAACCTAACAAGAGGTGATTCAAAAACAAGAGCGGGGCAAGCACAAATCTGCAAATTTTGAACACCCCACAAACATATAGAAGCCTAGATGAACCAAAATCTACACCACACAATAGCACAAAGCCTTACGGACACACATATGCAAGCCATAACACACAAGCAAGGCTCCATTGGAGCTACGTCGGGGGAGGCGACTCATGGGGTCATCGCTAAATTACTCCAAAACTAGACTGATCCAAAATCCTAGAAGTGGCTGAAGAACTATATCTACATCTGACCATCATCACTGTAGAGCTAGGCAATTATTTTGGTCTTCTCGGGACATCGGCAAGTATACAAGTTTTTGGATGGAAACAAGATAATAGAAGTAAAGTTTTGATAAAACTTTCAACTGAGAGAGGTAAGACTATGCAACAATCTGTTTTTGAAACCCCAACTATTTTCTGGACAGAAAACTTCAAAGACGAGAGATGTTTCAAAAACAGAGCAGAGCAGTTGCAAACAAGTAAGAAATAAACTCTTAACCGAGAGAGATATGCCTTTAGAATCTTTTGAAAATATAAGAAGGAGGGAAAATATGCTAAAATTCCCTTAGATAAAAATAATGTAGATAGTAAATAGGTTTTTACTCCAAAATACTTTTCTTTCCTATCTGACGTCCATGCTAACTAAGGTCTCCTAAGGTCAGGATGGCTCTGATACCAACTCTGTAAGGACCCCAGACCGGCAGTCTGAAACCCTCCGTATGCATACATTCACGATCCCAGAAAGATCAGTCGTGAACAACATACAAAGTTGGCATACAGAAATACATCATCCATTACACGAATACATAAAGGTATTACATAAAAGATCACATGATCAAGTTTAACGCAACTTATCAAACACATCGGAAGACAATTAAAACACAACGTAGATGAGCCCAAGTCACGCCTTAACCTACAGGCTTCTGAATCGGAGACGATCCTAGTTCGCAAAGCCGTCAGCTCCGTACTCCTCTTCATAGATCTCCTTTGGAGGCTCCTTCTCAAAGTCTGGCAAGTAGATACCAAGGGCGAAACCATAATGAGTACATTTGAATGTACTCCGCAAGACATCCATCATGTCACTTACCAAACATGCAAATATGCTTATATGGTGGAATAGGTAGGCTATAAATAGGGTTCACTACCAATGGTGTTCATATATGATGACACCACAGTTGCAGTCAGGTTAATCTGTATCTTCGTTGAAGAAGATACTTCAGAAGAAAATAATATAGTTTTATTTCTCTTGTAGATATCACATGTACAAGAGGTTTTGTAAAGTTTTGTTAAAGAATATTTTCTCTTTGCAAAACTCCTTGGAATCAGTTTCCAGAATTCTTGCTTAGAGTAGAAAAGGTTTTCTTTGCAAAACAATTTGTTTTGTATAACAACTTCTGGCTTTCCATCATCAACGGTACCTCCAAGGTACAAGTTTTCATTCCTTTTCGAACTTCACAAGTTCAACACTTCCTTTCAAAAACTCCTTTTCAAAAAAAAAACTTCCTCTTTTGAAAACATTGACACAATGCTAGCTACATGGCCATTCAACTGTCCATATCCGAGGACGCGGCTTCTTCGAAAAATTTGTACTCTGCAGAGGTGTACTCATCCACCAGATCCAGTACACCTACCGTGAACAACCACGGACTGTAACAACATTATGTAAACATCAGGTATCTGTTCATAACCATTCACTATGTTCAAGCTAGTATATGCCTATCTCTCAGTTGAGTTTTACCACATCCCCGGCACCGAGCTAATCCCCGCCAAGCCAGGATGCCTCAACTGATGCGACCGGAGGGAAAATTAATCCCACACTTTATATGTCTCCACGACATTCGGTTCGAGGGTACGACGTCCCTTATAGCGATTGAGATAGAACACACACTAACAAGAACAAACTTCCAGTTAAGCCCCGTGCCCATGTTGGGGTAGGGTGGCAGTACGGTAAAGGTTGTCCGGCGAAGACTAGGTTATGTGTCATTTTTGAAAACACCAATTTCTCAAAAATGACCACTTCCACATACCTCCGGAAAACAAGGACCCGCCTTTTCTCCGGGTTTTTCCGTAAAGCCTTTGTTTTGTAGAATCACAATTTTAGGGTGTCCACTTAGGGACTAGTATATTTGATGGTAATAAATACCATATGGTGGCTTATGGGCTTGGTATTACCAAGTTTAACTATTGGCATGATAGTAACCTATATAATAGTATAGTAGTAATAGCCACATCAAAAATAGTTTTGATAATCAAGTTTTGGTAAAACTTCAGAGGTAAAACATGCATGATAGATAATGATAAGTATTGTATCAGCAAGCATCAGGATGGCTTGCCTGGTATCTCCTTGTGTCCCTGGTTTTTGGAGTGACTGGAACTTGGAACAGAGCTTCACGACACTCCCTTCCTCTTCGTTTTCTAACGTCGTAAAAAGAATAAAGGACACACATTCAGAACCAATCAAGGCAAGCAACAATACAAAACAATACATACAGCAAGGAAACTAATAATAACCAATCTCACAATTATTAATTGAGGCAAACAATCAAACAAACACACTTGGCAGAAATGCCATTCAATAAGACAGCTTAAGGTTGGAGGAATATATCTCACAACCTCAATATCATGGATTCAGTGGGTGTGCCACTCTCATACCAAGATATTAATAAACCCAAAAATACACTTAGTTTCACAAGGGTGAGACTACTAAGAGTATATAAAACATGCACAATAATAATCATGGCAATGGGTCTATCAACCAAACCACAAAAAGAAAAAGGTAGCTAATCTGCTAAGCCTAAATTCACATCAAGAATAAATAAGGCACATGATTTGCAAAAGTTACTTGTACAAATCAGTGAGCCTACACAAGTGTAACAAGGTAATAGACTCATCACAAAACACACAATTTCTCATAGTGAGAACAATAGAAACAATGACTAAAAAGGAGGAATCCTATGGACATGCTTCTACTAAGGGTTTGCTATGCAAGCATGCATAACAAGTAAAGTACTAAAATGCAAACAAGGAACCATGTTATCATAATGGGAAATGAAAACATGTCCTCATGCAAGGATACACAAATATCTACCAAACACAAGTTGGCAGGAAAAATAATTTAATACAAAAGTGCTAGGGAAACTAGTACTACTCAAACATGAAGAATCAATGGATGCATTTCAATCAAGTAATTGAAATACAACCAGAGGGTCCATGTAAAAAAACAGGAGTGAAAAACATCTATACTTGCTATAACAAAAATATCCCATTTAACAAAGCAATGCATCAATTTGCAGGGCAACTCCTACATACTAGTGGTAATAAAAGGGGCATTACTAGAGGAATCAAACAACACTCCAAAGATGGATTTTTTCTAGCAAGCCACACATGATTACAACCACTTACAAACAGAAGCATACACATTTTCAATTAGCACTAAAAATCCCAAAGCAAAAATACTAGGCACTCATTAATTAGAGAACTATATAAAAGGAATGCATCTAGTGTGGGGGAAATAATGTTTCCACCAAAAATGCAATGACACCAGTGGGTGTTCCACTAGCATATCAAAGCACTAAGAGGTCACAAGGCCTCTGGTCACACTTGCTAAAAATTAACAAAAGACTAAACTAGCATCTAGTGCATTAACCATACTAGTAGAAAATAATAGGATGCTAAAATAAGCAAGGTAATGATACCCATGCTATTATTTTCACACAAGTGAAAACTTTAGGGGTTCAAGTACTCATAAAAACATAACCAAAATGCTACTGGTCCTATGAACACAACACAAAAATATGTGGCTACACAACCACATATGTTTATGCCAAAAATTCTACACATGAGAGAATTTTTCCAACATTTGCATAGTGATGACAAAGCTACTCATGCTTTTCTACCAACTCAAATGCAAGCTAGCAGAGGTGATAAAAACACAATATAAGTACCAACATGGTACTGGATTCAACCAACAATCCAAGTTCTTGCACATAAATTAATCACTCAAAAATTATATGCAAGTAATATCTAGAGAAGAGACATGTGCTATTCTCAAAAATCCTATTTCTTCTCAACTCAAGTCCACACAATCTAACATGCTAAAATAGCTAAGTAACACTTAGAAAACAAGTTCACACAACTTGTACATTCTAGAAAACAACATTGCAACACAAAAATATATTCACACAATTTAATTACCTAAAATGCCAAAATGGCAGAAATAAGAAATTCAAAGATCTGTCCACCAAATTTTCTATGATGCTCTAAAAATTAAACCCAGCTAGGTTTGGATAGCCCTAAACATGTACAAGACCATCCAATTTAGTTTGCATCAAAAATCATTTTTAATAATTTTATAAAAATCACCAAAGTGCTCTCTGGTGTTTTACCAAATTGCATGCCATTTCAAAAATACTATGAATTTGGAAGCAAGGTTAGTTGCTCCTGTTAGGAAATTTCAAGGGCTTACCAATGCAATTAGATACACCTCATTCTGACTTGTGGATTTAAAATGGTGCTCATTTTGTTGTTTCTGGTACCTGTTGCCAAAACATTTTTCATGTCAAAAATATTCATCCAAATGTAGATCTACAAAGTGGATATGGTTTAGATTTTGTTGGTTTACATCTGTGAATTTTAGCTTGGTCAAATTCATTTTTTTTGGTTAGCTTTTAGGTCCAAAAGCAAACATACCACATTCTGTAAAAATAAAATGGAAAAACAAGCTAGGGATGGGCCAGATCCAACAGTGGGCCGGCCAGATCCAGTCCTACCGCGGGCAGAGCTAGCCTCTGCCGCTGATCAGCGGGCCAGCGGCCACGCGGCAGCCACGCGGGCAAATCCTAGGCCCACGGGCAGGTTTGACTTCACTTAGCGCGGGGTCAAGGGATGATGGCGTCAGCGCGACGCCATCGCGACGTCACTCGCCGGCGGGAGAGCTCCGGCGAGCTCGAATCGAGCGATTTCGTTCACCGTTTTGCAAATTAAACGCATCTACGCGTTGTACTCGACTCGGGGAAGCAAACGCGCGTGGTTTCGTTTCCTGGGAGACGCCGGAGAGCGGCCGGCGACGAGGGCGCGCGGCGGCCCGAGAGGGAGCACGACACAGCGACGAAATAGAGGGAGAGGGAGAGGGGAAAAGGGGCGGCGGGGAGCGCCTGCTCACCCTAGACGTGCTGGGACGCTCGACGAGGACGGAGGAGACTCGACGCGACGGTGATGGCTCGCCGGAGTGCACCGGACTCGGGGAAGAAAGGTGGACGGCGCGGGCACCACGAGGCAATCCGCCTCGATTCCTTCGGCAGGGAGGACCACCACGACTAGGCGGAGAGGAAGGGCTACTCGGCGGCCGGCGGCGAGCTTGGAGACGGCCCAATCGACGGCGACCGTAAAAGCTAGGGTTCAGTTTTGGGGCAAATTAGAGAGAGAGAGAGTGAGGGCTAGCTCGAGGGGAAGAGAGAGGGGGCAAGTGGGAGACACAACACATGGGGGGGGGCTCTTATCTACCTCGAAAGCTTCTAATCAAAGCAATGGAGTAGGGTCTCTGTATCTACAGAGAGCTAGGTTGAAGAAGGTGTGACTCAGCTTACATTTTGGTCCCTAGCAATTTACAACAAGGTCCCTGTGCTCTCTGAAAAATGCTGTTTTCACAAGGAAAACAAAGTCTAAATTTAAATTCCTTTTGCCCAAAATTCTTATTAGTACAGAAGCAAAACATATGTGAAAATTGGCTCAATTTGATAAACTTGATAGTTCAAAGTTGTTCAAATTTCAATTTTGACATAAATGGACATTGAATTTATTAGACTACTTAGGAGCTTCCAAAAATTATAATTTTTGGCGCACATTCCTTATTTGGTGTGGTCCTTATTTGGTAGAAAATTCAAGTCATTTTGAGTTACTTCATAGAACAAACTTGTTCAAATTTCTAAAAGGTGCTGTCTAGAAAACAGGTTTTTTTGGCAACTTAACCAATTCAAAAACTTGTGCCCTTTTGGTTTTCATCCTTATTTATGATATAGAGAATGTGGTATTTATGTCATGGCATTTTGAAAAAGTTTGTAGAACAAACTTGTTCAAAATTCCAATTGTTGATGTGGAGAAAAATCATGTTTTCAGGACTTTAATGGATTCAATTTTTGGTCTCCTCTTGTGTGTGTTCCTTATTTGATATAAGGAAGCAATGGTATAAATTTCAGATCATTTGAAGAAAGTTTCCAATAGTAACTTGTTTGAGTTTCTTGTTTCTGGAAATATTGGAAATTCAATTTAATAAGGCACTTGGCTTTTCTATAACAATGCTTTGCCAAAATATTTATATGACTAGGGATAGCAAGTCAATGCTCACCAATAGTTTGATTTTTAATCTTGCAAGGTTGGAAAAACATTTGATAAGATTTTGGTGAAGCATCTAAGAATGCCTCTTTTTCTGATAATCTTTTAGGGAAATTTATTTAGTGTTTCCTCTTTCTTAATTTGGACCTTGGAATTATATTCAACAAGTAGTAGATTCATAAGATAGATTTGGAAAACTCTTTTATCAATATTTACTTTAGAAAATATTGTCAAGGTCATTGGAACAATATGTTGAATATTTTTAGTTTACTGCTTTGCTATCTTTTTAAGTTTGCTTTCCATTTCTTAGCCATGTAAGTTTATATAATTAGTTTGTTTAGTTGCACTCAAACAAACACAACCAAAGTTTATTTGTCAAGCAATTAGCAAAACAACTGTGTTATCAGGTATTCCAAAATTGGGATGTGACACTTCTTCCCCCCTTAAAAAGAATCTCGTCCCCGAGATTCGCAAGCGAGGACTAAGGGAGGGCCAACAAACACCATCTTAGTGTTGAAGTGCAGGTGCTTCCCCCCTTTGACTTTTCTTGGGAGGCGGGGTACTCCCCTAAATTAGTAAAATCACTTTAAAAAGTACACCAGTACTGTTTTAGGTCCAAAACTTTTGTTTCCTAGTTTGACGAGACCTGAGCAGGGTCTCCTCACCTTGGGTTTTGGACGATTTAGAAACAACCAAAATTAAGGTTAGTGCAGAACTACCTGGAAACGTACCGTCAATTTTTACGTGGGTTCCTAGCTATATCCCACATATTACATACCACAAATGGAGTGGTGTACCACTCTCATAACAAGGTATATAAGAAGCTAAAAATATAGCTTGTGGGTGCAAAAGTTAGGTTGCTAAGGTAAAACAAACAGACAGAACAATACCTATGGCAGTGGGTATTACTCACCACAAGCAACTATCACTTAATGTGTTCATGATTTTAGTTGGATGTTTTAGTTTCCTAAGATACTCTTAAGCACCATCATAACACAAGTATAAACTCATGCTAAGGTAAAACATTTAAACAAAATCCAATAAGCAAGCAAACAACACCACAGATGAATAGATCATTTAATCACTAGGTTATTGTTTATTAGAGGTTTTGGAATCCATCAATCATGAACAATTAGCAAAAAACCAGTAGCTAAAAACCCATGAATCCAATCATAAATATACTCTAAAACACCATCTTCACACAAGATAAAACTCCTATTACCCAGGCATAAACAAAAACAGGACTGCACAAATAACACACTAGTATGAAAAATCTACACCAGCATGCTATAAGAGATAATCATATCCTATAACCATAGAACATGCAAATAAATAATTCATGGCATGATAACAGGAGTAATAACTTCCTAAACATGCTATATCAACACATATACTCATAAAATAAAAAGAGGGTAATACTAGAGCAAAAATCACCATTTTCTAGCCTAGTTTCACTCTAGAGAAGCAAACAATGCTATCATGATGTTTAAACTTAAACAAGCAAGTCATGAATATAAGTGTACCTAAATAACAGTACACCAATCCTACTCATGTTATTAAGCACAAGCACCAGAGTAATTTTATGAATCAACCATTAAGCATGCATAAATTTCTTCTAGCAATTTCTGTTTTCTTTAACTGATTTCTAGCAAACAAGCAAGGTATAACTCACACAACCAGTAGCTATGTAATTAATGAAAAGTTATCTAAACCTTTTCAAAAATCCATAAACTCAATTTAAAATTATTCACAAACAATCTACCAATCAAGAGGAATTTATTTTATTTGCGAACAATTTAATTTTAGCAGACGATAGTGAAACATTTCTTAACATGATACCTCTAAGTAATATTATGCTAACAAAAGGATCACACCTAAACATATTATTATTTACTAATAAGAAATAAACTTCTCACTTGCATAGGTGAAAAGAAACAATTATATTTTCCATGGTGGAAAATAGAAATCAATCACATAGTGAAACATGCTATTTTCACACATGTGTATGGTTGGGGATTTTCATCCTCTAGCCAAAATGCAATGGGACCAGTGGGCTATGGACTACTAATACCAAGGAAAAATAGGTACTAAGCCTCTGGTTACTCATGAAAAACTTTGCATACAAGATAAAAATATAAGGCTATTTAATCTAGTGAAGCAATACTAGTGCATACTGATAGCAATGCTTACACATGCTTTACTATTAAGAGACATGCAAGCTAAAAGATGTACAAGCATAAAAATAACAGTACCTAAATGGTACTGGACTCAAAGAAACATAGCACAAAATCTACTAAGAAAGTATACACAGATCTAGTTCTCACAATACTTACAAATAATAAACTAGAAGGTGACAAATGCTATTTCATTTTTGTTCGAGTTTTCCAATCATGCACACACTTTCTAGGGTAGATTTATTGTAAGAAAACGACATAATAACAGGTCCTAACAACTCCATATAAGTTAGGAAGCAAGATTGAATAAAACACAAATTTATTTCAATCAAGAGCACACGAATAAACAAAAACAGGAAAACTGTTGTTTTCTAGATCTATCATTACCATTTCATCGTTCACTTAATTTCTAAACCCCGAATTTTATAGTACCTACAATTTCTACTAAGATTTGGTTTCCAAAGTAGATACACCCGATATCCTATTGACTAGTAAACGAATAGGTCATCATTTTATTTTCTCGTGACTTCTCCTTTTTACCAACTAGATTAAAAGGTGTCATAAGTCACTTAATTCCTTGATTTAGAAAGAGTTGTCAGTAGTTCACATGCTTTGGTTAGGTGTCAACCTAAGTTTAGACCAAGCATGTTAGTCTTGTTAGCTTTCTATTTAATCATGTTTGTCCGACAAGATACGACTAGCGTCATCGTACGTCGAATATTGAATCGTGCTCTTCAGATTGGCTTTTGAGGGGGTTGCGCATCATGGCATGTGAAGACTTATTTTGCAACTTTCTCCAGAGGAGGGAGGTATATAACTTTTAAAAAGGGCTCTCTTTAGTTTGGTCTTTTAAAAGGGGAAATAAAAAAAAGTGCAACATTTAGCCAACAGGGTAAAAAGAGTCTTTTGCAAACAGACAAAACACAGAGGTTTTGGTCAGTAGTGGTTGGTGTGTAGCGCTTGTAGCAACGCTCTCAGCTCGTGTGGCTTGATGGTCCTCCATTATTAGGCCCAACGGTGCCTTCATTGATTTTGGGTGAGATGGTGGTGGTTCACGACGGTGGCACTTCGAAGCAAAAACAAGTACAAGTTTAAGCAACAAATTCTTGTTTTTGAATATTATACAAACATTTTTGCTTGCAAAAACCTAACAAGAGGTGATTCAAAAACAAGAGTGGGGCAAGCACAAATCTGCAAATTTTGAACACCCCACAAACATATAGAAGCCTAGATGAACCAAAATCTACACCACACAATAGCACAAAGCCTTACGGACACACATATGCAAGCCATAACACACAAGCAAGGCTCCATTGGAGCTACGTCGGGGGAGGCGACTCATGGGGTCATCGCTAAATTACTCCAAAACTAGACTGATCCAAAATCCTAGAAGTGGCTGAAGAACTATATCTACATCTGACCATCATCACTGTAGAGCTAGGCAATTATTTTGGTCTTCTCGGGACATCGGCAAGTATACAAGTTTTTGGATGGAAACAAGATAATAGAAGTAAAGTTTTGATAAAACTTTCAACTGAGAGAGGTAAGACTATGCAACAATCTGTTTTTGAAACCCCAACTATTTTCTGGACAGAAAACTTCAAAGACGAGAGATGTTTCAAAAACAGAGCGGAGCAGTTGCAAACAAGTAAGAAATAAACTCTTAACCGAGAGAGATATGCCTTTAGAATCTTTTGAAAATATAAGAAGGAGGGAAAATATACTAAAATTCCCTTAGATAAAAATAATGTAGATAGTAAATAGGTTTTTACTCCAAAATACTTTTCTTTCCTATCTGACGTCCATGCTAACTAAGGTCTCCTAAGGTCAGGATGGCTCTGATACCAACTCTGTAAGGACCCCAGACCGGCAGTCTGAAACCCTCCGTATGCATACATTCACGATCCCAGAAAGATCAGTCGTGAACAACATACAAAGTTGGCATATAGAAATACATCATCCATTACACGAATACATAAAGGTATTACATAAAAGATCACATGATCAAGTTTAACGCAACTTATCAAACACAGCGGAAGACAATTAAAACACAACGTAGATGAGCCCAAGTCACGCCTTAACCTACAGGCTGCTGACCCGGAGACGATCCTAGTTCGCAAAGCCGTCAGCTCCGTACTCCTCTTCATAGATCTCCTTTGGAGGCTCCTTCTCAAAGTCTGGCAAGTAGATACCAAGGGCGAAACCATAATGAGTACATTTGAATGTACTCCGCAAGACATCCATCATGTCACTTACCAAACATGCAAATATGCTTATATGGTGGAATAGGTAGGCTATAAATAGGGTTCACTACCAATGGTGTTCATATATGATGACACCACAGTTGCAGTCAGGTTAATCTGTATCTTCGTTGAAGAAGATACTTCAGAAGAAAATAATATAGTTTTATTTCTCTTGTAGATATCACATGTACAAGAGGTTTTGTAAAGTTTTGTTAAAGAATATTTTCTCTTTGCAAAACTCCTTGGAATCAGTTTCCAGAATTCTTGCTTAGAGTAGAAAAGGTTTTCTTTGCAAAACAATTTGTTTTGTATAACAACTTCTGGCTTTCCATCATCAACGGTACCTCCACGGTACAAGTTTTCATTCCTTTCCGAACTTCACAAGTTCAACACTTCCTTTCAAAAACTCCTTTTCAAAAAAACTTCCTCTTTTGAAAACATTGACACAATGCTAGCTACATGGTCATTCAACTGTCCATATCCGAGGACGCGGCTTCTTCGAAAAAGTTGTACTCTGCAGAGGTGTACTCATCCACCAGATCTAGTACACCTACCGTGAACAACCACGGACTGTAACAACAGTATGTAAACATCAGGTATCTGTTCATAACCATTCACTATGTTCAAGCTAGTATATGCCTATCTCTCAGTTGAGTTTTACCACATCCCCGGCACCGAGCTAATCCCCGCCAAGCCAGGATGCCTCAACTGATGCAACCGGAGGGAAAATTAATCCCACACTTTATATGTCTCCACGACATTCGGTTCGAGGGTACGACGTCCCTTATAGCGATTGAGATAGAACACACACTAATAAGAACAAACTTCCAGTTAAGCCCCGTGCCCATGTTGGGGTAGGGTGGCAGTACGGTAAAGGTTGTCCGGCGAAGACTAGGTTATGTGTCATTTTTGAAAACACCAATTTCTCAAAAATGACCACTTCCACATACCTCCGGAGAACAAGGATCCGCCTTTTCTCTGGGTTTTTCCGTAAAGCCTTTGTTTTGTAGAATCACAATTTTAGGGTGTCCACTTAGGGACTAGTATATTTGATGGTAATAAATACCATATGGTGGCTTATGGGCTTGGTATTACCAAGTTTAACTATTGGCATGATAGTAACCTATATAATAGTATAGTAGTAATAGCCACATCAAAAATAGTTTTGATAATCAAGTTTTGGTAAAACTTAAGAGGTAAAACATGCATGATAGATAATGATAAGTATTGTATCAGCAAGCATCAGGATGGCTTGCCTGGTATCTCCTTGTGTCCCTGGTTTTTGGAGTGACTGGAACTTGGAACAGAGCTTCACGACACTCCCTTCCTCTTCGTTTTCTAACGTCGTAAAAAAGAATAAAGGACACACATTCAGAACCAATCAAGGAAAGCAACAATACAAAACAATATATACAGCAAGGAAACTAATAATAACCAATCTCACAATTGGTAATTGAGGCAAACAATCAAACAAACACACTTGGCAGAAATTCCATTCAATAAGACAGCTTAAGGTTGGAGGAATATATCTCACAACCTCAATATCATGGATTCAGTGGGTGTGCCACTCTCATACCAAGATATTAATAAACCCAAAAATACACTTAGTTTCACAAGGGTGAGACTACTAAGAGTATATAAAACATGCACAATAATAATCATGGCAATGGGTCTATCAACCAAACCACAAAAAGAAAAAGGTAGCTAATCTGCTAAGCCTAAATTCACATCAAGAATAAATAAGGCACATGATTTGCAAAAGTTACTTGTACAAATCAGTGAGCCTACACAAGTGTAACAAGGTAATAGACTCATCACAAAACACACAATTTCTCATAGTGAGAACAATAGAAACAATGACTAAAAAGGAGGAATCCTATGGACATGCGTCTACTAAGGGTTTGCTATGCAAGCATGCATAACAAGTAAAGTACTAAAATTCAAACAAGGAACCATGTTATCATAATGGGAAATGAAAACATGTCCTCGTGCAAGGATACACAAATATCTACCAAACACAAGTTGGCAGGAAAAATAATTTAATACAAAAGTGCTAGGGAAACTAGTACTACTCAAACATGAAGAATCAATGGATGCATTTCAATAAAGTAATTGAAATACAACCATAGGGTCCATGTAACAAAAACAGGAGTGAAAAACATCTATACTTGCTATAACAAAAATATCCCATTTAACAAAGCAATGCATCAATTTGCAGGGCAACTCCTACATACTAGTGGTAATAAAAGGGGCATTACTAGAGGAATCAAAAAACACTCCAAAGATGGATTTTTTTCTAGCAAGCCACACATGATTACAACCACTTACAAACAGAAGCATACACATTTTCAATTAGCACTAAAAATCCCAAAGCAAAAATACTAGGCACTCATTAATTAGAGAACTATATAAAAGGAATGCATCTAGTGTGGGGGAAATAATGTTTCCACCAAAAATGCAATGACACCAGTGGGTGTTCCACTAGCATATCAAAGCATTAAGAGGTCACAAGGCCTCTGGTCACACTTGCTAAAAATTAACAAAAGACTAAACTAGCATCTAGTGCATTAACCATACTAGTAGAAAATAATAGGATGCTAAAATAAGCAAGGTAATGATACCCATGCTATTATTTTCACACAAGTGAAAACTGTAGGGGTTCAAGTACTCATCAAAACATAACCAAAATGCTACTGGTCCTATGAACACAACACAAAAATATGTGGCTACACAACCACATATGTTTATGCCAAAAATTCTACACATGAGAGAATTTTTCCAACATTTGCATAGTGATGACAAAGCTACTCATGCTTTTCTACCAACTCAAATGCAAGCTAGCAGAGGTGATAAAAACACAATATAAGTACCAACATGGTACTGGATTCAATCAACAATCCAAGTTCTTGCACATAAATTAATCACTCAAAAATTATATGCAAGTAATATCTAGAGAAGAGACATGTGCTATTCTCAAAAATCCTATTTCTTCTCAACTCAAGTCCACACAATATAACATGCTAAAATAGCTAAGTAACACTTAGAAAACAAGTTCACACAACTTGTACATGCTAGAAAAACACATTGCAACACAAAAATATATTCACACAATTTAATTACCTAAAATGCCAAAATGGCAGAAATAAGCAATTCAAAGATCTGTCCACCAAATTTTCTATGATGCTCTAAAAATTAAACCCAGCTAGGTTTGGATAGCCCTAAACATGTACAAGACCATCCAATTGAGTTTGCATCAAAAATCATTTTTAATAATTTTATAAAAATCACCAAAGTGCTCTCTGGTGTTTTACCAAATTGCATGCCATTTCAAAAATACTATGAATTTGGAAGCAAGGTTAATTGCTCCTGTTAGGAAATTTCAAGGGCTTTCTAATGAAATTGGATACACCTCATTCTGAGTTGTGGATTTAAAATGGTGCTCATTTTGTTGTTTCTGGTACCTGTTGCCAAAATATTTTTCATGTCAAAAATCTTCATCCAAATGTAGATCTACAAAGTGGATATGGTTTAGATTTTTTTGGTTTACATCTGTGAATTTTAGCTTGGTCAAATTCATTTTTTTGGTTAGCTTTTAGGGCCAAAAGCAAACATACCACATTCTATAAAAATAAAATGGAAAAACAAGCTAGGGATGGGCCAGATCCAACAGTGGGCCGGCCAGATCCAGTCCTACCGCGGGCAGAGCTAGCCTCTGCCGCTGACCAGCGGGCCAGCGGCCACGCGGCAGCCACGCGGGCAAATCCTAGGCCCACGGGCAGGTTTGACTTCACTTAGCGCGGGGTCAAGGGATGATGGCGTCAGCGCGACGCCATCGCGACGTCACTCGCCGGCGGGAGAGCTCCGGCGAGCTCGAATCGAGCGATTTCGTTCACCATTTTGCAAATTCAACGCATCTACGCGTTGTACTCGACTCGGGGAAGCAAACGCTCGTGGTTTCGTTTCCTGGGAGACGCCGGAGAGTGGCCGGCGACGAGGGCGCGCGGCGGCCCGAGAGGGAGCACGTCACGGCGTCGAAATAGAGGGAGAGGGGAAAAGGGGCAGCGGGGAGCGCCTGCTCACCCTAGATGCGCTGGGACGCTCGACGAGGACGGAGGAGACTCGACGCGACGGTGATGGCTCGCCGGAGTGCACCGGACTCGGGGAAGAAAGGTGGACGGCGCGGGCACCACGAAGCAATCCGCCTCGATTCCTTCGGCAGGGAGGACCACCACGACTAGGCGGAGAGGAAGGGCTACTCGGCGGCCGGTGGCGAGCTCAGAGACGGCCCAATCGACGGCGACCGTAAAAGCTAGGGTTCGGTTTTGGGGCAAATTAGAGAGAGAGAGTGAGGGCTAGCTCGAGGGGAAGAGAGAGGGGGCAAGTGGGAGACACAGCACATGGGGGGGGGGGGCCTCTTATCCACCTCGAAAGCTTCTAATCTAAGAAATGGAGTAGGTTCTCTGTATCTATAGAGAGCTAGGTTGAAGAAGGTGTGTCTCAGTTTACATTTTGGTCCCTAGCAATTTACAACAAGGTCCCTGTGCTCTCTGAAAAATGTTGTTTTCACAAGGGAAACAAAGTCTAAATTTAAATTCCTTTTGCCCAAAATTCTTATTAGTATAGAAGCACAACATATGTGAAAATTGGCTCAATTTGATAAACTTGATGGTTCAAAGTTGTTCAAATTTCAATTCTGGCATAAATGGACATTGAATTTATTAGACTACTTAGGAGCTTCCAAAAATGATAATTTTTGGCACACATTCCTTATTTGGTGTTTTCCTTACGTGGTAGAAAATTCAAGTCATTTTGAGTTACTTCATAGAACAAACTTGTTCAAATTTCTAAAAGGTGCTGTCTAGAAAACAGGTTTTTTGGCAACTTAAACAATTCAAAAACTTGTGCCCTTTTGGTTTTCATACTTATTTATGATATAGAGAATGTGGTATTTATTTCATGGCATTTTGAAAAAGTTTGTAGAACAAACTTGTTCAAAATTCTAATTGTTGCTGTGGAGAAAAATCATGTTTTCAGGACTTTAATGGATTCAATTTTTGGTCTCCTCTTGTGTGTGTTCCTTATTTGATATAAGGAAGCAATGGTATCAATTTCAGATCATTTGGAGAAAGTTTCCAATAGTAACTTGTTTGAGTTTCTTGTTTCTGGAAATATTGGAAATTCAATTTAATAAGGCACTTGGCTTTTCTTTAACAATGCTTTGCCAAAATATTTATGTGACTAGGGATAGCAAATAAATGCTCTCCAATAATTTGATTTTTAAGCTTGCAAGGTTGGAAAAACATTTGATAAGATTTTGGTGAAGCATCTAAGAATGCCTCTTTTTCTGATAATCTTTTAGGGAAATTTATTTAGTGTTTCCTCTTTCTTAATTTGGACCTTGGAATTATATTCAACAAGTAGTAGATTCATAAGATAGATTTGGAAAACTCTTTTATCAATATTTACTTTAGAAAATATTGTCAAGGTCATTGGAACAATATGTTGAATATTTTTAGTTTACTGCTTTGCTATCTTTTTAAGTTTGCTTTCCATTTCTTAGCCATGTAAGTTTATATAATTAGTTTGTTTAGTTGCACTCAAACAAACACAACCAAAGTTTATTTGTCAAGCAATTAGCAAAACAACTGTGTTATCAGGTATTCCAAAATTGGGATGTGACAGGTCTTCCCCCCTTAAAAAGAATCTCGTCCCCGAGATTCGCAAGCGAGGACTAAGGGAGGGCCAACAAACACCATGTTAGTGTTGAAGTGCAGGTGCTTCCCCCCTTTGACTTTTCTTGGGAGGCGGGGTACTCCCCTAAATTAGTAAAATCACTTTAAAAAGTACACCAGTACTGTTTTAGGACCAAAACTTTTGTTTCCTAGTTTGACGAGACCTGACCAGGGTCTCCTCACCTTGGGTTTTGGACGATTTAGAAACAACCAAAATTAAGGTTAGTGCAGAACTACCTGGAAACGTACCGTCAATTTTTACGTGGGTTCCTAGCTATATCCCACATATTACATACCACAAATGGAGTGGTGTACCACTCTCATAACAAGGTATATAAGAAGCTAAAAATATAGCTTGTGGGTGCAAAAGTTAGGTTGCTAAGGTAAAACAAACAGACAGAACAATACCTATGGCAGTGGGTATTACTCACCACAAGCAACTGTCACTTAATGTGTTCATGATTTTAGTTGGATGTTTTAGTTTCCTAAGATACTCTTAAGCACCATCATAACACAAGTATAAACTCATGCTAAGGTAAAACATTTAAACAAAATCCAATAAGCAAGCAAACAACACCACAGATGAATAGATCATTTAATCACTAGGTTATTGTTTATTAGAGGTTTTGGAATCCATCAATCATGAACAATTAGCAAACAACCAGTAGCTAAAAACCCATGAATCCAATCATAAATATACTCTAAAACACCATCTTCACACAAGATAAAACTCCTATTACCCAGGCATAAACAAAAACAGGACTGCACAAATAACACACTAGTATGAAAAATCTACACGAGCATGCTATAAGAGATAATCATATCCTATAACCATAGAACATGCAACTAAATAATTCATGGCATGATAACAGGAGTAATAACTTCCTAAACATGCTATATCAACACATATACTCATAAAATATAAAGAGGGTAATACTAGAGCAAAAATCACCATTTTCTAGCCTAGTTTCACTCTAGAGAAGCAAACAATGCTATCATGATGTTTAAACTTAAACAAGCAAGTCATGAATATAAGTGTACCTAAATAACATTACACCAATCCTACTCATGTTAGTAAGCACAAGCACCAGAGTAATTTTATGAATCAACCATTAAGCATGCAGAAATTTCTTCTAGCAATTTTTGTTTTCTTTAACTAATTTCTAGCAAACAAGCAAGTTATAACTCACACAACCAGTAGCTATGTAATTAATGAAAAGTTATCTAAACCTTTTCAAAAATCCATACACTCAATTTAAAATTATTCACAAACAATCTACCAATCAAGAGGAATTTATTTTATTTGCGAACAATTTAATTTTAGCACACGATAGTGAAACATTTCTTAACATGATACCTCTAAGTAATATTATGCTAACAAAAGGATCACACCTAAACATATTAGTATTTACTAATAAGAAATAAACTTCTCACTTGCATAGGTGAAAAGAAACAATTATATTTTCCATGGTGGAAAATAGAAATCAATCACATAGTGAAACATGCTATTTTCACACATGTGTATGGTTGGGGATTTTCATCCTCAAGCCAAAATGCAATGGGAACAGTGGGCTATGGCCTACTAATACCAAGGAAAAATAGGTACTAAGCCTCTGGTTACTCATGAAAAACTTTGCATACAAGATAAAAATATAAGGCTATTTAATCTAGTGAAGCAATACTAGTGCATACTGATAGCAATGCTTACACATGCTTTACTATTAAGAGACATGCAAGCTAAAAGAGGTACAAGCATGAAATTAACAGTACCTAAATGGTACTGGACTCAAAGAAACATAGCACAAAATCTACTAAGAAAGTATACACAGATCTAGTTCTCACAATACTTACAAATAATAAACTAGAAGGTGACAAATGCTATTTCATTTTTGTTCGAGTTTTCCAATCATGCACACACTTTCTAGGGTAGATTTATTGTAAGAAAACGACATAATAACAAGGCCTAAGAACTCCATTTAAGTTAGGAAGCAAGATTGAATAAAACACAAATTTATTTCAATCAAGAGCACACGAATAAACAAAAACAGGAAAATTGTTGTTTTCTAGATCTATCATTACCATTTCATCGTTCACTTAATTTCTAAACCCCGAATTTTATAGTACCTACAATGTCTAGTAAGATTTGGTTTCCAAAGTAGATACACCCGATATCCTATTGACTAGTAAACGAATAGGTCATCATTTTATTTTCTCGTGACTTCTCCTTTTTACCAACTAGATTAAAAGGTGTCATAAGTCACTTAATTCCTTGATTTAGAAAGAGTTGTCAGTAGTTCACATGCTTTGGTTAGGTGTCAACCTAAGTTTAGACCAAGCATGTTAGTCTTGTTAGCTTTCTATTTAATCATGTTTGTCCGACAAGATACGACTAGCGTCATCGTACGTCGAATATTGAATCGTGCTCTTCAGATTGGCTTTTGAGGGGGTTGCGCATCATGGCATGTGAAGACTTATTTTGCACCTTTCTCCAGAGGAGGGAGGTATATAACTTTTAAAAAGGGCTCTCTTTAGTTTGGTCTTTTAAAAGGGGACATAAAAAAATTGTGCAACATTTAGCCAACAGGGTAAAAAGAGTCTTTTGCAAACAGACAAAACACAGAGGTTTTGGTCAGTAGTGGTTGGTGTGTAGCGCTTGTAGCAACGCTCTCAGCTCGTGTGGCTTGATGGTCCTCCATCATTAGGCCCAACGGTGCCTTCATTGATTTTGGGTGAGATGGTGGTGGTTCACGACGGTGGCACTTCGAAGCAAAAACAAGTATAAGTTTAAGCAACAAATTCTTGTTTTTGAATATTATACAAACATTTTTGCTTGCAAAAACCTAACAAGAGGTGATTCAAAAACAAGAGCGGGGCAAGCACAAATCTGCAAATTTTGAACACCCCACAAACATATAGAAGCCTAGATGAACCAAAATCTACACCACACAATAGCACAAAGCCTTACGGACACACATATGCAAGCCATAACACACAAGCAAGGCTCCATTGGAGCTACGTCGGGGGAGGCGACTCATGGGGTCATCGCTAAATTACTCCAAAACTAGACTGATCCAAAATCCTAGAAGTGGCTGAAGAACTATATCTACATCTGACCATCATCACTCTAGAGCTAGGCAATTATTTTGGTCTTCTCGGGACATCGGCAAGTATACAAGTTTTTGGATGGAAACAAGATAATAGAAGTAAAGTTTTGATAAAACTTTCAACTGAGAGAGGTAAGACTATGCAACAATCTGTTTTTGAAACCCCAACTATTTTCTGGACAGAAAACTTCAAAGACGAGAGATGTTTCAAAAACAGAGCGGAGCAGTTGCAAACAAGTAAGAAATAAACTCTTAACCGAGAGAGATATGCCTTTAGAATATTTTGAAAATATAAGAAGGAGGGAAAATATACTAAAATTCCCTTAGATAAAAATAATGTAGATAGTAAATAGGTTTTTACTCCAAAATACTTTTATTTCCTATCTGACGTCCATGCTAACTAAGGTCTCCTAAGGTCAGGATGGCTCTGATACCAACTCTGTAAGGACCCCAGACCGGCAGTCTGAAACCCTCCGTATGCATACATTCACGATCCCAGAAAGATCAGTCGTGAACAACATACAAAGTTGGCATACAGAAATACATCATCCATTACACGAATACATAAAGGTATTACATAAAAGATCACATGATCAAGTTTAACGCTACTTATCAAACACAGCGGAAGACAATTAAAACACAACGTAGATGAGCCCAAGTCACGCCTTAACCTACAGGCTGCTGACCCGGAGACGATCCTAGTTCGCAAAGCCGTCAGCTCCGTACTCCTCTTCATAGATCTCCTTTGGAGGCTCCTTCTCAAAGTCTGGCAAGTAGATACCAAGGGCGAAACCATAATGAGTACATTTGAATGTACTCCGCAAGACATCCATCATGTCACTTACCAAACATGCAAATATGCTTATATGGTGGAATAGGTAGGCTATAAATAGGGTTCACTACCAATGGTGTTCATATATGATGACACCACAGTTGCAGTCAGGTTAATCTGTATCTTCGTTGAAGAAGATACTTCAGAAGAAAATAATATAGTTTTATTTCTCTTGTAGATATCACATGTACAAGAGGTTTTGTAAAGTTTTGTTAAAGAATATTTTCTCTTTGCAAAACTCCTTGGAATCAGTTTCCAGAATTCTTGCTTAGAGTAGAAAAGGTTTTCTTTGCAAAACAATTTGTTTTGTATAACAACTTCTGGCTTTCCATCATCAACGGTACCTCCACGGTACAAGTTTTCATTCCTTTCCGAACTTCACAAGTTCAACACTTCCTTTCAAAAACTCCTTTTCAAAAAAACTTCCTCTTTTGAAAACATTGACACAATGCTAGCTACATCGACATTCAACTGTCCATATCCGAGGACGCGGCTTCTTCGAAAAAGTTGTACTCTGTAGAGGTGTACTCATCCACCAGATCCAGTACACCTACCGTGAACAACCACGGACTGTAACAACAGTATGTAAACATCAGGTATCTGTTCATAACCATTCACTATGTTCAAGCTAGTATATGCCTATCTCTCAGTTGAGTTTTACCACATCCCCGGCACCGAGCTAATCCCCGCCAAGCCAGGATGCCTCAACTGATGCGACCGGAGGGAAAATTAATCCCACACTTTATATGTCTCCACGACATTCGGTTCGAGGGTACGACGTCCCTTATAGCGATTGAGATAGAACACACACTAACAAGAACAAACTTCCAGTTAAGACCCGTGCCCATGTTGGGGTAGGGTGGCAGTACGGTAAAGGTTGTCCGGCGAAGACTAGGTTATGTGTCATTTTTGAGAACACCAATTTCTCAAAAATGACCACTTCCACATACCTCCGGAAAACAAGGATCCGCCTTTTCTCCGGGTTTTTCCGTAAAGACTTTGTTTTGTAGAATCACAATTTTAGGGTGTCCACTTAGGGACTAGTATATTTGATGGTAATAAATACCATATGGTGGCTTATGGGCTTGGTATTACCAAGTTTAACTATTGGCATGATAGTAACCTATATAATAGTATAGTAGTAATAGCCACATCAAAAATAGTTTTGATAATCAAGTTTTGGTAAAACTTAAGAGGTAAAACATGCATGATAGATAATGATAAGTATTGTATCAGCAAGCATCAGGATGGCTTGCCTGGTATCTCCTTGTGTCCCTGGTTTTTGGAGTGACTGGAACTTGGAACAGAGCTTCACGACACTCCCTTCCTCTTCGTTTTCTAACGTCGTAAAAAGAATAAAGGACACACATTCAGAACCAATCAAGGCAAGCAACAATACAAAACAATACATACAGCAAGGAAACTAATAATAACCAATCTCACAATTATTAATTGAGGCAAACAATCAAACAAACACACTTGGCAGAAATGCCATTCAATAAGACAGCTTAAGGTTGGAGGAATATATCTCACAACCTCAATATCATGGATTCAGTGGGTGTGCCACTCTCATACCAAGATATTAATAAACCCAAAAATACACTTAGTTTCACAAGGGTGAGACTACTAAGAGTATATAAAACATGCACAATAATAATCATGGCAATGGGTCTATCAACCAAACCACAAAAAGAAAAAGGTAGCTAATCTGCTAAGCCTAAATTCACATCAAGAATAAATAAGGCACATGATTTGCAAAAGTTACTTGTACAAATCAGTGAGCCTACACAAGTGTAACAAGGTAATAGACTCATCACAAAACACACAATTTCTCATAGTGAGAACAATAGAAACAATGACTAAAAAGGAGGAATCCTATGGACATGCTTCTACTAAGGGTTTGCTATGCAAGCATGCATAACAAGTAAAGTACTAAAATGCAAACAAGGAACCATGTTATCATAATGGGAAATGAAAACATGTCCTCATGCAAGGATACACAAATATCTACCAAACACAAGTTGGCAGGAAAAATAATTTAATACAAAAGTGCTAGGGAAACTAGTACTACTCAAACATGAAGAATCAATGGACGAATTTCAATCAAGTAATTGAAATACAACCAGAGGGTCCATGTAACAAAAACAGGATTGAAAAACATCTATACTTGCTATAACAAAAATATCCCATTTAACAAAGCAATGCATCAATTTGCAGGGCAACTCCTACATACTAGTGGTAATAAAAGGGGCATTACTAGAGGAATCAAACAACACTCCAAAGATGAATTTTTTTCTAGCAAGCCACACATGATTACAACCACTTACAAACAGAAGCATACACATTTTCAATTAGCACTAAAAATCCCAAAGCAAAAATACTAGGCACTCATTAATTAGATAACTATATAAAAGGAATGCATCTAGTGTGGGGGAAATAATGTTTCCACCAAAAATGCAATGACACCAGTGGGTGTTCCACTAGCATATCAAAGCATTAAGAGGTCACAAGGCCTCTGGTCACACTTGCTAAAAATTAACAAAAGACTAAACTAGCATCTAGTGCATTAACCATACTAGTAGAAAATAATAGGATGCTAAAATAAGCAAGGTAATGATACCCATGCTATTATTTTCACACAAGTGAAAACTTTAGGGGTTCAAGTACTAATCAAAACATAACCAAAATGCTACTGGTCCTATGAACACAACACAAAAATATGTGGCTACACAACCACATATGTTTATGCCAAAAATTCTACACATGAGAGAATTTTTCCAACATTTGCATAGTGATGACAAAGCTACTCATGATTTTCTACCAACTCAAATGCAAGCTAGCAGAGGTGATAAAAACACAATATAAGTACCAACATGGTACTGGATTCAATCAACAATCCAAGTTCTTGCACATAAATTAATCACTCAAAAATTATATGCAAGTAATATCTAGAGAAGAGACATGTGCTATTCTCAAAAATCCTATTTCTTCTCAACTCAAGTCCACACAATCTAACATGATAAAATAGCTAAGTAACACTTAGAAAACAAGTTCACACAACTTGTACATGCTAGAAAACAACATTGCAACACAAAAATATATTCACACAATTTAATTACCTAAAATGCCAAAATGGCAGAAATAAGCAATTCAAAGATCTGTCCACCAAATTTTCTATGATGCTCTAAAAATTAAACCCAGCTAGGTTTGGATAGACCTAAACATGTACAAGACCATCCAATTGAGTTTGCATCAAAAATCATTTTTAATAATTTTATCAAAATCACCAAAGTGCTCTCTGGTGTTTTACCAAATTGCATGCCATTTCAAAAATACTATGAATTTGGAAGCAAGGTTAATTGATCCTGTTAGGAAATTTCAAGGGATTTCCAATGCAATTGGATACACCTCATTCTGAGTTGTGGATTTAAAATGGTGCTCATTTTGTTGTTTCTGGTACCAGTTGCCAAAACATTTTTCATGTCAAAAATATTCATCCAAATATAGATCTACAAAGTGGATATGGTTTAGATTTTGTTGTTTTACATCTGTGAATTTTAGCTTGGTCAAATTCATTTTTTTGGTTAGCTTTTAGGGCCAAAAGCAAACATACCACATTCTGTAAAAATAAAATGGAAAAACAAGCTAGGGATGGGCCCGATCCAACAGTGGGCCGGCCAGATCCAGTCCTACCGCGGGCAGAGCTAGCCTCTGCCGCTGACCAGCGGGCCAGCAGCCACGCGGCAGCCACGTGGGCAAATCCTAGGCCCACGGGCAGGTTTGAGTTCACTTAGCGCGGGGTCAAGGGATGATGGCGTCAGCGCGACGCCATCGCGACGTCACTCGCCGGCGGGAGAGCTCCGGCGAGCTCGAATCGAGCGATTTCGTTCACCGTTTTGCAAATTAAATGCATCTACGCGTTGTACTCGACTCGGGGAAGCAAACGCGCGTGGTTTCGTTTCCTGGGAGACGCCGGAGAGCGGCCGGCGACGAGGGCGCGCGGCGGCCCGAGAGGGAGCACGGCACGACGATGAAATAGAGGGAGAGGGAGAGGGGAAAAGGGGCAGCGGGGAGCGCCTGCTCACCCTAGACGTGCTGGGACGCTCGACGAGGACGGAGGAGACTCGACGCGACGGTGATGGCTCGCTGGAGTGCACCGGACTCGGGGAAGAAAGGTGGATGGCGCGGGCACCACGAGGCAATCCGCCTCGATTCCTTCGGCAGGGAGGACCACCACGACTAGGCGGAGAGGAAGGGCTACTCGGCGGCCGGCGGCGAGCTCGGAGACGGCCCAATCGACGGCGACCGTAAAAGCTAGGGTTCGGTTTTGGGGTAAATTAGAGAGAGAGAGTGAGGGCTAGCTCGAGGGGAAGAGAGAGGGGGCAAGTGGGAGACACAGCACATGGGGGGGCCTCTTATCCACCTCGAAAGCTTCTAATCGAAGCAATGGAGTAGGGTCTCTATATCTACAGAGAGCTAGGTTGAAGAAGGTGTGACTCAGCTTACATTTTGGTCCCTAGCAATTTACAACAAGGTCCCTGTGCTCTCTGAAAAATGCTGTTTTCACAAGGAAAACAAAGTCTAAATTTAAATTACTTTTGCCCAAAATTCTTATTAGTATAGAAGCACAACATATGTGAAAATTGGCTCAATTTGATAAACTTGATAGTTCAAAGTTGTTCAAATTTCAATTCTGACATAAATGGACATTGAATTTATTAGACTACTTAGGAGCTTCCAAAAATGATAATTTTTGGCACACATTCCTTATTTGGTGTATTCCTTATGTGGTAGAAAATTCAATTCATTTTGAGTTACTTCATAGAACAAACTTGTTCAAATTTCTAAAAGGTGCTGTCTAGAAAACATGGTTTTTTGGCAACTTAACCAATTCAAAAACTTGTTCCCTTTTGTTTTTCATCCTTATTTATGATATAGAGAATGTGATATTTATTTCATGGCATTTTGAAAAAGTTTGTAGAACAAACTTGTTCAAAATTCCAATTGTTGCTGTGGAGAAAAATCATGTTTTCAGGACTTTAATGGATTCAATTTTTGGTCTCCTCTTGTGTGTGTTCCTTATTTGATATAAGGAAGCAATGGTATCAATTTCAGATCATTTGAAGAAAGTTTCCAATAGTAACTTGTTTGAGTTTCTTGTTTCTGGAAATATCGGAAATTCAATTTAATAAGGCACTTGGCTTTTCTTTAACAATGCTTTGCCAAAATATTTATGTGACTAGGGATAGCAAGTCAATGCTCTCCAATACTTTGATTTTTAAGCTTGCAAGGTTGGAAAAACATTTGATAAGATTTTGGTGAAGCATCTAAGAATGCCTCTTTTTCTGATAATCTTTTAGGGAAATTTATTTAGTGTTTCCTCTTTCTTAATTTGGACCTTGGAATTATATTCAAAAAGTAGTAGATTCATAAGATAGATTTGGAAAACTCTTTTATCAATATTTACTTTAGAAAATATTGTCAAGGTCATTGGAACAATATGTTGAATATTTTTAGTTTACTGCTTTGCTATCTTTTTAAGTTTGCTTTCCATTTCTTAGCCATGTAAGTTTATATAATTAGTTTGTTTAGTTGCACTCAAACAAACACAACCAAAGTTTATTTCTCAAGCAATTAGCAAAACAACTGTGTTATCAGGTATTCCAAAATTGGGATGTGACAGGGGGCATGCCGACGGTCACCGAATCAGGGCCCGTCTGGCCCCGATCTAGAAACCTGGTCGTACCCAGCCAGAGGAGGCATTCCGACAGTCACCGAATCAGGGCCCGTCTGGCCCCCGATGTAGTAACCTGGTCGTACTCAGCTAGAGGGTGGGAGGCATCCCCGTCTGATGCCCAGCGACCCTGCAAACCCAGATCGCGCCCGAAGGGCCCGGATCTAGGCCGCACCGTCTTAGCTCGCAGCAGGCCACCACCACGCTCGCGCCGCCGGCACGACATCACACCACCGTCGTCAGGTCGCGTCGCCGTTGCAGTGCACCGCCATCCGCGAATTCCAGGTCGGAGCGCGCCATCGCGCCGCCACCTGCCAGGACCCGCCCCGCGCGGACCTCCAAGTCAGCGGGTAGGAGAAGTCCCGCCGCCGTCGACACGGCCAGGGCTTTGCCCGGCAGCCCTCGCCGGCAGCGGCGGAGGAGGGCGGGGAAGAGGAGAAGCCCGAAGGCGCTTAGAAGTGTCGCCGCCCCTGTCGCCCGCGGGGACGAGCAGGAGCGGGGTCGAAGCGTCGAAGGCAGAATTTTCTACGAGAAAACGGAAGGTGTCCGTTCGGAATTAGATGACTTGTGTTTGTCTCAATACGGATGTATCTATATACTAAAAGATGTCTAGGTACATCCATATTTAGATAAACACAAGTCATCTAATTCCGGACTGACGGAGTAGTAGTGTAGAAAAATCGGATCATTCGATAATCCTAATCAATTTTGAATAATCATATCCGGTTATTATTTTACAGTCCACATCCGAGTGTTCAGTTCGAAATCGGATATCCCTATCAGATCGAATCGGAAAGAAACTATCCATAACTGTCAGATTATTTCAAATCGGACATATTCTTTAAAGTGGATTCGGAAGCAATTTACTCCCTCCGTTCAACAATAGATGACTTCCACATATCTATATATGGATGTATATAGACACTAAAATATGTCTAGATACATCCATATATAGATATGCGGAAGTCATCTATTGTTGAACGGAGGGAATAAAAGAAAAGTGGATTCGGAAGCGGATGGTGGATGTATTCATAAAAGCAATCAAGTAAAGGGTTATGCGGGCAAATATACACAGAACAGCTTCTTTCCCCTGCTCATTGTTCCCCTGCCTTCTCCGGCTGGATCAGCGCGGACACTACTGACGATGTCGACCCTGAACTCGCTCTTCAACCGCTCCTCCCCTTTCGGCACCAAATGGTTCGTTTTCCTCTTAGATCCCGTCACTGCCCTCTTTAGCCACAGTTTTTCTTCTCGGTTTGGGTCAATGATCCTAAGGATCGGCGGATTTCGCTACGATTATCAGGAGTTCCAGGTTTAGATTCCGCATAGGACGGTGGTCAGCGGATGGCCTGTTTGTCGATGGGGATAAAGTAGCATCCATTTGGACCCCGAGTGACAAACGATTCTTTTTATACTTCTTTCGCCTCCTAGTGGCGAATTACCGTTGCTGGATGGTGTATATTAGGGTTTGATAGGAAAGTTCATGTGTGTTGTGATTTTGAGGATGTAAAATGATCCACATCAGCTTCAGTAACTGGAACATCATATAAAAGCTTTCGTCTTATATATGGCATCTGATTATAAGGGACATCGGAACTGGATTGAACTAATAAAAACCTGCTGATATAAGTATCAACATGTGATATCCAACTATATCATCAACAGCCGCTAGCCGTTGGTTTTGCATAACACTGCAGAGTTACTATATTAGAGTAATGGAAGAAGCCATCGACTATGAGCAACTAGCCAATGTTTACCCATGACCATTTAATGTTTCTTATCATTCTTACATTGTTCTTCACTTCACGCACGTGTCTGTAGACCTGTAAACTTGCTTTACTTATGCCCTTAATTAACAGAAGTTTCCTACTTTGTGTAGCAAAACATGCTTGAATTTGATCATTTCAAGGATCAAGCTGCTGCGCAATAGGAGGGAAATGCAACTGATAAATATGCGCAAAGAGATGCTTCAGTATCTTCAGACAGGCCAGGAGTCGATTGCGAGGATTCGAGTAAATTAGATTTACAGCTGTGTATTTCCCATAGTTCCAGTTTTCTTCTTTCTGTAGTTCTCTAACCTATATTATTAAACACAGGTGGAGCATATTATTCGGGAGCAAAATATATTGGCTGCATATGAGATTGTGGAGCTTTTTTGTGAATTTGTTCTGGCACGAGTCCCTATTGTCGAGGTCCAAAAGTAGGTCCTGATTTATCAAGCGTGATCTTACTAAATATACCTATTTATTACCAGTTACCCATTGTGTACATATCATGATTCTTTGTTTCTCACTTAATAGAATATTGATTAACGGCTACTGGATTTATCATGGAACAGGGAATGCCCCATAGAATTGCGAGAAGCAATAGCTAGTATAATCTTTGCATCAGGAAGATGCTCAGACTTGCCTGAGCTGATGCATCTCCGTAATTTGTTTACCACCAAGTACGGGAAGGAGTTTGTTGCTGCTGCTATGGAATTGCGCCCTGACTGTGGCGTTAATCGTACAGTAAGAAAATCCCCAAATATGCTTTCCTGCAAAGGGCAATTTGTGTTGCTCGCAAATCTAGCATCTTATGCAGTTTTAAAATATGAGCATTGTGTGTGCAGATAATTGAGAAGCTTTCAGTCAAGGCTCCATCAGCTGAATCGAAGTTGAAGGTTTTGAAAGCTATTGCTCATGAGTACAATCTTGATTGGGATTCATCTAATACTGAAGCAGAGTTCAATAAGAAATACGAAGATCTGCTGGTAATATTCGCTAACTTATTGCTCATTTCCTAATTATTGGGTGGAAATGCTAATAGATCTGCTGTTTCGTAACTGCGCTTTAAAAATATGTGCTGTATCACTATTTTCCCAAAATAAAATAAACTGTCACGCTGGAAGAACTTCTCCTTTGACATCCTGATGAACTTCACATCTTGAAACGCTAATGTCTTAAGACTCTGCTCACTGGTATTTCAGTTGAATTTTTTTTATTGAAACTGTATATAACATGCTCTTCCTGACATATGATCTGTTAATACTGAGAAGCCTTTTATTTCTTTATATATTTTTATTTTGCCATTTAACTTTCAGCTAGGAGTCTAAGACTGTATTGCAAACCCCACAGATCTACTATCACATTATGGATGGCTGGTGCATTATGTTGCGCACCTATTTTTTTTATACCTATCATTTAAACTATCCTTGCCTTGGTATCTTATTCCCAGAATTTGTCTATTTCGATATAGAAATCTTCAGAGTATAGAAGTCAGGGAACTTATTTCAATCCTCTGATATGCTTACAGTTAGGTCATCCTAAAAACTAGAAATTTACTTCACTAGTTGTGTGCTTGTTTGCAGGACGACTCAGGATCATCAGTCCGGCAAGGCCAAACACCTATAATGAGTTCTCCAGCTGCTTCTTCCAGAGACAAGCCATCGATTCTACCTGCCGAGGACACAAGAAAACATAAAAGTCCCGAGTCCCCAAAGTCACCTGCTGTGAGCTCAAGAACATATGCTGCCACCAGGAATAATGTGGCCAGTCAAGAGCATCAACCCCCTGCCGCGGACATATCCTGCACTGGCCCAGGTTCATCAGATGTGCTGGAAAAGGCCCGAGCTGCCATTGCTGCAGCCAACCGTGCCTCCGCCGCTGCTCGTGCAGCAGCAGACCTTGTTAAGGTTAAAGTTACTGTTTAGTGATATATGCCTGCTGTTGAGGCGCGATTCTGACAACGCATCGCCGTGGCTTGATGAACATATTTCCTTCGTAACTGTATTATGTGTATTCCTCTGTGAGTACATTAATTGAGAAATAATGAGTTATCTGTTCCTTGGTTGCATGTTATGTATTTTTGTTTACATGGATCCTGCATTCTAAAATCTAAATCATATAGCAGCTGTAAGTACTATATGGTCCCAGCAGTCTGCATAAGGAAGGATTTTGCCTGATTGTGGTGTTCTGGTTGGCCATCCTCTGCTTGCTGTAAAAAGCGCAAATGCATTTGGAGTCTCTATGCAAAACAAATGATCAGAGCAGCTGCTCTTCCACAGCAATCAAGTTTCAGGCCATTGCCATTGGCATGCTCTACTGGTGTTCCCAGGCTCACGCATGATAAAGTTACGGTGACTGATTGTTTTAATCGCACTTGTTTCACACTTTATATAAGACTTAGTTTTTTGTTGGACTGAAACTTTGTACGTAATAATATTTTGGCTATATATGTGTTTTCCATTATCTAGCCTCGTCAGTCGCCACCTCCTTGATCCCTGTAATATATCGCCGCCCACCCCGTGTGTATTGTCGATTGCAAGTCTGCCACCCTATTTTGTTATTTTCTCATTTACTTAGACAATATAAAAGGAGATGATATATATGTACATGGGTCTGGGGACCTACCTAAAATCTTCCATTGTTCACGAAGAATATACAGGTATCCTTGCTAACCTAAATGAATACTAGTACTGTACTAAGAAGCAATATAAATGCGGTTAGGAGAAACATATACGGGTTTGCCTCTCCTTTGGCATCATAAACGGATTTGGTGTGATAGCCTCTTTGCTTCAGAATAAGAAGAACATCCGCTTTCTCTCTCCACTTGGCGCCTCCGACGACAGGCCGGTGGTAGCCTTGATCTGCTCCTCCAGCTCGCGTATGCGCTCGTCCCTGGCGTCCAACTCCTTTAAAGTCCGCATGAGCTCGTCCACGCGGCCATCGCGCTCCTCCTCCGCGGCGCGAAGCTCGGCCACTGCCTTCTCCGCGCGCGTCTCCGCCTCCCGCCTCAGCGCCTCCGCGGCCTCCTTCTCCTTCTCCGCCGCGGCCAGGGCGCGCACCAGGGCCTTCACCTCCTCATCCAGCTTCTGCTTCTGCTTCTGGAACGCCTCCGCCTCCGACGCAGCAGCCGCCTTGCCGGTGAGGAGGCTACCGCGCAGCTCCTTCTCCTCGTCCGTGTCCCCCGCTCCGCCGCCGAGGACGGACAGCACGGACGACCAGCACGACGCCATGGCTAGGCTAGCTGCTCGAGATCGATGGAGGGACGTGAGCGCGGCTCACGCGTCGATCCGACAAGGAAACAATGCGAACAAATCCTAGCTTACGCCTTCTTGTTGCATACGAGGTTGGTGGCTACCTGATATATCCAGTCTGGACTCTGGCCACGATCGGTGTCCCAATCGACTCTGCTTCTTCTCTGGGTGCCCGTGTTCGACACGAAGAACAAGGCGGGGCGCGAGCTGGGCTTTGGATTTTCGAAAGGATTTGCTGCCGTTTGCATGGGCCCAAGCCCATCGTGCGCTGCAATTCTTTAGATTTTTAGCCCCAGCCCAGCCATCTCCCTCAGAGAGAAAGAAAAAAAAAGTGTTAATCCCAGCCCATTCGCCGGCTTCCCTCCCGCGGCGATGGAGGAAGAGAAGGCGGCGGCGTACTACGAGGAGCTCAACCGCAAGGGCGAGGGCGCCCGCCGCTTCAAGCAGGGCCTCGGCTTCTCCTCCGACGAACCCCAACCTGCAGCCTTCACATCCAAGCCCACCACCTCCTCATCCTTCCTCTCCGGCTTCGTCCGCGCCGGCGCCACCCCCGCCCAACTCCCTAAGTCCACCAGACCGCCTCCACCTCCCGAGGCCGCACCTCGACAGCACCGTCGCTCTCGCTCGCCTTCCCCTCCCCGAGCCAGGGCCCGGTCGAGGTCCCCGTCTCGCTCGCGGCGGCGCCGGTCAAGGTCTAGGTCCCGGTCGAGGGAGCGGAGGCGCCGGTCCAGGTCGAGGGAGAGGGGAGACCGAAGAGCGTCGCATCCACCGATCTCGGTCTCGATCGCCTTCTCGCCGGAGTAGCAGGAACTCGCACGACGAAGCTCGGCGGGACCGGCATGGGGATCGGAGGCGCGACGATGGCGGCGACGACCGTCAGAAGGGGCGCCGGTGGTAGGGATGGCGGTAAAGTTGACTACTCGCGGCTCATTCAAGGATACGATAAAATGGTTGGTCCCTTCTTTCTTTAATTACCATGTTGATTGCCTCTTGGTGTTTACGGAGTGATGAGCTGTTGGTGTTCTTTCAGACCCCTGCTGAGAGGGTGAAAGCAAAGATGAAGCTTCAGCTTTCAGAGACAGGTGTTGCCACCTTTTTCTGTTACTCTCAGTGTATAATTTCCATCCAATTGCTGCTGTTCGATTATACCCGAGTATAATCAACAGTATGCACCAATACCAGTATGTGATTCCACAATCCACAGTAGTGCTCAACTCCTCTTGTCATTTATATGTCCATTGTCTACCAGCAATCTGACGTTTATATATAAGCCTACGAGACAATGCAATATTTATATGTTCTGTTTACAATTATAACCATGCCATTGTTTATTGCATAGCTCTAAACTGAAATAGATCAACTCTCGCACACATGAGTGCGATACTAAAATGCCATTCAAATACATAGGGAATGCCCTATTTTATATTCATCATTTAGCAGTCTAGCACACAACAGCTGATGCTTCGATTTGTGCAATCTTCATTTGTTTTGGATTTTTTTTTCATTATTCTGAAGATTATTATTTGTTTTCAATATTTGACAGCTTCAAAAGATTCCACTCTCGGAACTGCCACTGTGGGGTGGGGAAGATTTGAATTCAATAAGGATGCACCGCTTGATGAAGATGACGATGGTGTTGAGGGTCAGTCTTCATATGTCTGCATTTGAATTCAATAAGGATTCTATTATTTTTTTAATGAATTTATTATCCCCTTTGTATGCCTTTCATTTGGTTTGTACGTAGCTCAGAGTACCATTTTAGGATTCAATATAAATAAACTGGGTACTTCATATGAAGCTCTGCTAGGATTTACTAAATCCAATTTAGGATTTAAACTACTTTACAAGACCTTATGTGTAGAAAAAATTTACACATGAAATTTTAACTACTTGTACACACCTACTCTATGCCAAAAATTCTCGTCATCACATAAAGTTTGCATTACCTTTACTTATTTGAGTTGCAAGACGCGCTCCAGGAAGCTAAGCTGCCTGATTGTTCCAAGTGTGTAATTCCATCCGAGAAATGTATGTTACCCTCTTTATTTACAGTTTGTATTTACAGTGAAATAACCTAATGGAGTAATGATGTACTTGGTTCCTTTTTGCTATCATGGTTTAAGTGATAGAAAATGAAGCGTGGATTCGGAATTTCGGATCAAACCTAAATCTTCATGACTTTGTTGAGCTATAGAATCCATTGCCACCATGCTTAATTGATATTCAAATTTAGAGCACTCAGAATATAGTACTCCATCTCCCTCCAATGCTATACATAAGTGTATTAATTTTTGAGGAAAATTCCTAGATCTAAGGCGTATTGCCATTCCACCGCTTGGGTAGATAATTTTACCCCTCCCGTGACTTAACCCCCGCTATCTTGTTCCAATCTGTTTATGATCCCTGAAATTTAGGAACGGAGCGATCATTCCTCCCTTCCCAAGTGCCTTGCACGCTGAGTTACTACACTCTACATATAGGATCCGAGGGAATATTTAGGATCAGAGGAGGGATCGGGTTCTTCTCCTACCAGTATCGAATAGAACATGCTGAACAAGATCTTCTTCATGGAAACCTGCTCGATTTAGATCGGGAAAATCGTACAGATTTTATGAAACCATGTGCGATGGCTCGAATCCATAGTCAATCCTACTTTCGATAGTACCGGTTGTGGTGTCTCTACTATTGTAGTCTGTACTAACAATAAGCTATAACAGATCATGCAAAATGAGAAGTGTCTGATCAACGCCTTTATTGGGCTCCTCCTCAAGCTACCCAAAACGGGATGCATCTTTCATCGGGTTGCAATACCTTATTTTCTGATTTGACATTACGCAAAATATTTATTTAGTAGCTTGAGCTTTTAAGAGGTTGTGGTGCACAAATCTACACAAAATTTATATACCCTTCTTTTGGCAAGTCGAATTTTCTGTCTGGTAATCCATAATTTGTCTTTGTGCCCCCTCTCACCATTTTAGGTGCTAATGATGACGCTTCACTGGTTAAACACATAGGGAAGAGCTTCCGACTTTCTGCGGTGGAGGTAGTGCTGTAAAATATGAACTTAGAATGCTATATTCTGTACGGTCCTCCATTGTTGCTAACACGCGCTATTTTGTCCATGCCTTGTTGTTTATATATCATAGTCAAAGAATGAAAACATAGTCAGGGATGCACACGATGAGGCTATGTTTGGTGTACCTACGTCTTCTAATGTTGATACTGAAACTTCTGAGGACGAGCTTAAAACCAATGATGAGGGCAAAAAAGCTGGAGATGTCGAAGCTCAACCCAGCAGTTCCCTTATTAGCGATGAAGTAATCTCAAGTCCTTCCATGAATTTTATTTATTTCTGTGTGCGCCAAAAGATACTAATAAAACAATGTTTTATCAGCTTCTGGCAATGCAAAAAGGGTCGTGGAGAGAAAGGATTCAGAAGTTGCGGCAGAATTCCAATACATGATGTTGGTCCTTGCCAAAATGTCCAATACTGTGTATTTCCACATCTGTTGTTCTAGTACATATGTACATTCTGTAAGATTGGGCGCCATTGTGTTGATTTATGAAGATAAGGCTTAGATCAGGCAGATGATGTTTGCAGTGCTAAGTTAACGTAAGATTTGTTCAGCAAACCGATCATTGAAAGTATCACTAGTTCTCTTTTTTTTTAATGAAACTGGTTATTCTAAGCATCCAACTTTACCTGTGGTGAATGATGATTGAAGTTTTACCAGAGAACATCATAATTAAGCATTGCAGCAACGCTGTTTAGAGCTATCTCTTTGATCTACAAGTACCGGCATTTAGTCTGTATGAAGACGCTTTCAGATGTCACGGCAAAACGTAATGGAACTCTCAAATAATAAAACCACAACATTCTGTCACCTCCATTCAAGGTAGCATTGTACTTTAACTATGGAAATAATGCATATGAGGACGGTGATCTGGAAAATAATTATCTCCACTGCCGATTTGACAGAGGGGGCACAAAATGTGGAAGGTAAATTTTTAAAATCCAGAAATCGTGACCATCTCTATCCAGTCCTGCAATTCCCTAAGGATGGCCCTTTGCAAAATGTGTATAAACCAAGCACGGGAATACAATTTTTTTTTTTTGTTTTTTTTTGTTTTGCATCCTTTGCACATGTGTTGTAAAATGACAGCAGATTTCCCCTCTATGGTGATTTCAACAGCTTCCGGCCTCTGCAAACCATTCCAGAAGTTCTGGGCCGTAGTTACCTTCTTTCCACGTAGCTGAAGTTCCAACACCTAATATGCACATTACGTGAGAAGAATTGGAGAGCGTCATCAGGAAAACATGCAGAATGTCATTGTTACGCTAAGCAAAGCTTATACCTCGAGCCAAGTTGATCCACTGCAGGGAATCAGCAGCGAGTTCCCCGAGAACAGTACTTCGTTTTCATCTCCGGTTTTGTCACAGGATGTGGAAACCCTTGTACTGATAACCTTAATGTCTAGAACATCGGGTTCGCCATTTTGGTTCATGAGTTGGAATTTTGCGCGGGTTCCTGGCCATCCTGCAAATGCTCGCACCTAGCAAGAGTAGGTTGGCAATAGCTTCCATGAGACCACGAGAACATTAAAGAACTACAAAACTCACCTTGTTATGGAGAAATTTAGCTTCTTCGTCAAATATCAGCCATGACTCGTCAGAATTCATCTGGAATACAGAGGTTATCGTCATAGATTAGTTGGGCTATATATGTGTGTACATTCAAGGGGGTCACTTGAGTCTATCATCCGCAGAGTCTAATGCGCCAGTAGATTAGGGTAGTACTAAGTTCAACAGCTTCAGGGAGTAAGTTGTTGTTTGTACAACCATACGATATCAATATATAGTTATATACAGAAATATGCTCTAACAGTTACAAATCCTACAAAATTACAGATGAACTTTACAAACACAGGGTGGAGTTCCGGAAGTTTTATAGGAAAAAAAACGGCCAGGTAAATGCAACAGATGGGTTTACAATACCCCCACATAAGTTTATAGCAGCACTTGAAAGCAAACACAGTGAACTTGAGAAGCAATTAAGTAAGTGATCAAATATAAAGTATAAACTAAACTGTACCAAGTCTTATTGTTCATTTGGGTCAATGATGATTAACTTTATATAGCATGGGGCTTGATGTCAGGTTTGTTTTCTCGTGAATTTTGACAAATACTAGTGCTGAGGAGTTCTATACTTAATTAAGTAGCATCAATTAATAAGAGGAATAACTTTTAGCCACTCCTGTTCATCACAACCTTGGGTGCCAGTGTAGCTTTGGAGTCATCCTGTGGCTTTGCCTTTTGCTTAGTTGAACCATCAAGAACGGATGGTAGTTCATCCAGAAGTAGCTTGGACCCTATTTAATACAAGATAGAAATTACCAAGTCTGAATAGCTCGAAACGATACTAATGTTGTTCAAACTATTCAACATGTTTCTCTGTGAATTTGTAAAACATAATAATCATATGTCTATCTACGAGTAGGTCGATGTCGTAAGGAGAGGTGTAACACTAGGAGGGCCAACTCCATGTAATGCTCATGCTGAAATAATGAAATATGCATATACTTTACTGATGGAGTATTATCGTTTGCAGTTTGTACCTATATTGAATAATATAGAAAGCAGCTCTGGTGCCTGCAGACAAATTGATAAAATATTTATCGAGAAAAAAATATGTAAAATTGATAATCAAACAACACAGCGCCGTCTGAAATTTCAATTATTTTCAATTTCTAACCTGAACTAACCAAACTCTTCCGCAGAAGCATCATCCACAATCAGCAAACAAATAACATATCATGCCAGTTCAATTATGTTGCTCCCTTGAAAAGTTTCCAAGGTTGATCAGTCATCACAAATATAGACAGACACCCACTAACAGCATGACGATAGTCCATTAGAACTGTTTTTACTGAACAAGCATCTAGTTTCATTACCAAGAAATAAAATCTTAAAATGAACAACGAAAATGTTATTTTCTGTAGGGTTTAACATTTACATAAAATGTTTTCAGAAAACATATGGCAGTATCAAAGACTTGCCTAACTACTTTTGCATAGCTTTGAATAATTATGATGATCCACCAAACTGGCAAGAGAACAAACATGATCTACCTTGATGCAGTCATCAACAGAAAACCTTTCACAAGCAATCACTGGACCTGCATCCAAGGCACGGACAGTATATAAAAGGGAAACACCTGTTTCTGCAACACCATCCTACAGACATAGTCGATAGCACGATATAAACAATGTGTGTCGTAGTTTGACTGACCGAGAACTGTAACAGGCACATCATACAGACCTGCAATGCCCTCTGCACAGGAGCTGCACCACGATATAGAGGCAACAAACTTGGGTGTATATTAACTGTACCTGGTGTACAAGTAGACATGACGAATGATCAGGGTTCAAAGTTCCAACAAGATATTTTATAGCAAAAATCATGGTGCCCCAGTTGTTTCTTGGCAAATATCATTTGTCTAGGTTCACCCAAGCTTGAATGTGTACTGAATGGAAGTTTGGTTTGTGGGAAACCAGAGCAGAATCAGATCTAGCACGAATCATCCAACAAAGCCTAAGTTCAAATTATTTGTAAACATATTGCTTAATCTTGGTGAAATCCAGTAATCAGGTAAACTATCTGGTTACCACTAGTTCTCCTAGTCCTATGAATGACCATGCTAGAATGCAATAGGCTGATCTGAGGAACAGATATTTGAGGAATGGGTGGATTCCAAAAATATTACAACAACTACAAAATCAATGGTTAATCTGTAGTACTGATACCACACAAAATAGACACAAAAAGACCTGCTTTGTTTCTGAGGCACTGAAACAAAATTAGCAAAGTCGAGCAAACCTGTATAGCAAACCAAGTAGTAAAGTACCAGCAAAAAAGTCTTCTTAACTCTTAACGCCATACAAGAATCGTGTTGCATTATAAGCAGTAGACAGTAGATGCTAGTCAATACTGATGGATTCCTAATAGAGTAGTATTTCTGATTGAAAGTGAGGTAATGATGGCTCATCATGCAGCATAACAGTTGAACGGTATTAAAAAAAGAGCCAATGCTGGCAATTCAACACAGATTTATGGACTTGCCGCATGGTGGGATATCAAGAAACCTCTGTGGCAAAATGTTCCCGTAAGCAGCAGTGATGCAAAGTTCTGGTCTCACTTCCTTCAAGTCAGACAAAAAGGACTCCTGCGTTGCAACATAAATCACTATGAGCTGCACGTCCTCGTACAAAGTATTCAGCACCATTACTGAGGCAGAACGGTTCTGAAGAAAGCACCTCCCCAGCGTGCTCGGGGGTGAACATAAGCTCGCCAGGGAAGCCTCGGTCGAGCGCGAGCTGCGCGACGGCCGTCGGCAGCGGCTTCCTCCCCCTGTTCTTAGTGGCCGGCGGCTGCGTCACGACGGCGGCGACCTGGAACGCCGAGTTGGGGGAGCTGGACGCAGCCAGCAACGTGTCCAGGACCGAGGCAGCCACCTAAGGTGCGATCCGAATCCTTGAATGAGAAAATGGACTGGAAGCTGGGAGTTTGGGGGAAGCAGTACCTGCCTACCTGGGGGGATCCGAAGAAGACGATGTTCTTCTTCTTGGGTCCGGCGGCGGCGGTGATGGAGGCGGATTTAGCAGCGCAGCAGCAGAAGCGGCGCAGCGGCGGCGGGGAGCAGCGCTCCATTGTTAGTACAGTACATACTAATCCGTCCATTCTGAACTCAGTATGTTCTGACGTTTTCCTGAATCGTAATAATATATAGACGAGTTTCATTGTGACGTGTATCTAGTACATTTCAGTTTAGGTACCTTAAGGAGTACATTTCAAAACATTCTATAAATAGGAACTGAGGAAGTAGTAAGCGTATGCACGTGCAACATAGGTCGTTAAATTCTTAGCTCCTGCAAGAATTCAATTCCTGCTCTCGTTTTTGATCTTCTGAAAACATCATATTACAAAGCATGTCTTTTAGTCAAAGGCCATCCTTAAGGTACCTAAACTGGGATGCATCTTGTAGAATTGCAATGCATATTTCTGATTTGACATTATGCAAGATATTTATTTAGTAGCTTGAGCTTTTAAGAGGTTGTGGTGCACAAATCTTAAGAAAAATTTAAACCGTTGTTTATGTCAATTTTCTGTCTAATAATCTACATTTTGTCTTGGTGTCCTCTCCTTTTTAGGTTTTGTTGTTCTCTGGGAAATTTTTTGGATAGGCTGGTCCCTTGGACCTCCACCACCCTTCTATATATAGGCATACATATTCACTTATACACTAGAACAATCGAGACTCTTATAGGACAATAGTACTAGACTAGGATAGGCTCCACTCCCCTGAAACACTCTAGAGACTACTAGGATATTAACTAATACCCCAACACTCCCCCTCAAGATGGGTGATAGATATCTATCATTCTCTTCTTGTTACATGCCAATGAACATTCCTTACTACCTAAGGCTGGTGCCAGTGCACCGCCCGTTATAGCCTCGCCACGTCAGTTTTTACCCTCACTCTCATCCCACTCTCACCACACTCTCACCCCACGGTGCCAGTGCACAGGCTGTAGTGCCAGCTCTCACTTCTCTCTCCTCCCTACCGCCTCCCTACCGCCCCCACTAGCACCGCTCTCGCCTCCCTCTCGCCTCCAACGCGGGCGACAGCGGGGCGGTAGAGGGCGCTACCGCCGGGCGGTGGTTCCGTCGCCCGCCTCTCGCCTCCCCTCGGGCGGTACCGCCCCGCCTCTAGCCCCCACTAGCACCAGCCTAATCCCTTGGTCAAGCAATCTGCTATTTGTTCTCTAGAGGTTACATGGCTTAACTTCAAGGTGCCTTCGTCGAGCCGCTCTTTGATGAAGAATCGATCTATTTCCACATGCTTTGTTTGGTCATGCTGAACTGGATTGTTAGCTATGTTGATTGCAGACTTGTTGTCACACCAAAGGTTCAATGGCCCTTTCTGTAATAGTTTCAATTCTGATAAGAGACCTTTCATCCATAGCATCTCACTCAAACACATAGACATTTCTCTATATTCTGCCTCTGCGGTTGATCGAGAGACCACCGGCTGCTTCTTGCTCCTCCAAGATACCAAGTTTCCTCCAACAAAGACACAAAATCCTGATGTTGACCTTATGTCATCGAGACAACTAGCCCAATCAGCGTCACAATAGCCTTCTACATTCAAGTGCCCATTGGCCTTGAACCATAGACCTCTCCCGGGACTGTCTTTTAGATAGCGTAAAATTTTGTATGCCGCCTCTAAATGGCCACTTCTTGGGTCATGCATGTAGCGACTGACCACACTCACTGCATAGGATATGTCAGATCTCGTATGGCATAAATAGATGAGTCGGCCTTCAAGTCGTTGGTAGCTCTCTCTATCAACTGGATCTCCAGATTGCGCACATAATTGATGATTTTGCTCAATGGGGGAAGAAGCAGCTTGACAACCAAGCATTCCTGTATCACTAAGAAGGTCCAAGACATACTTCCGCTGCGAGAGAACAATCCCTTTAGGGGACCTTGCTATCTCAATGCCTAGAAAATACCTTAGTTGGCCAAGGTCCTTAACCTCAAATTCTTTGCTCAACTTTTGCTTTAATTGTGCCATCTCAATAGCATCATCACCAGTAATAATGATGTCATCCACATATACTGCAAGAATCGTGATGTGCCGCTGAGAGTGGCGGTAGAATAAAGTGTGGTCCCCGTTGCATTGTGAGTATCCCATACTGCACATAGCACGACAAAATCGATTAAACCATGCTCGTGGAGATTGTTTAAGCCCATATAATGACTTTCTCAACCTAAGGACCTTCCCACGAGTCTGAGATGTACCAAAGCTAGGTGGAATTTCCATGTACACTTCCTCCCGAAGATCACCATGCAAGAATGCATTTTTGACATCCAGCTGGTGCAATGACCAACCAAAGTTAGCAGCACAAGAAATAAGAGTTCTCACAGTACTCATCTTTGCAACGGGTGCAAATGTCTCGTCATAGTCAATCCCATAAGTTTGGCTGTAACCCCTTGCCACCAACCTCGCCTTATATCGTTCTATTTTCCCTTCTGGGGATTGCTTCACGGTATACACCCATTTGCAAGTAACTGGACTTTTTCCCACGGGAAGAGAAACAAGATCCCATGTCTTGTTCTTCTCAAGAGCTTTCATTTCCTCCAACATGGCCTCATACCATTTTTGGTCTTGTTTTGCTTCCTTCCAATCTCTTGGGATTGCCACAAATTGTAATGAGGAAATGAAGGCTCTATACCCGGGTGATAGAGAGTCATATGACACATAATTTGCAATATCATGCTCAAAACCGTAACTTTCACGAGGCTTTCCTGTTATAGCTTGTGGTTCTTTTCTCAAGGCAATAGGAAAATTTAGTGAATCATCAATGACACATGGCTCACTCTCATATGAGTCAACTTCATCGACCATTGGAATCTGTTGTTGTTGATTTTTCTCCCCTGCAATTGGACCTCACCATTTATTCGAGCTTGTTGTTGATGTTGTGATTGCCTCCTCGTATACACCCTTAAATTTTATTCCTCATTTGGTTTTCTCCATATCTCTTCACCTGTAGGTTGTCTCCTCATGTATACCTTCAAATTTTGTTCCTCATTTGGCTTTCTCCATCTCTCTTCGCCCGTAGGTTGTCTCCTCGTATATACCCTCAAATTTTGTTCCTCGTTTGACTTTCTCCATCTCTCTTCACTCCTTGGACATGGGATTGAACCAACCGCAATTCTCGATGGTTCATCCTCCTTTGTCCTCAATGATTCACTCTCCCCCTCTCGACTAGCATCACTTGTGCTAGGAGAGTCAAAGTCAAACAACGAGCTGAGATCCGTCTTCTCTCCATAGAACGGCTCAGACTCTCTAAATGAAATATCCATGCTCACAAATGTTCTCCGTTCAGTAGGACTCCAACATTTGTAGCCATTTTGTCCAGGTGAGTATCCAATAAAGATGCACTTCACAGCACGTGGATCCAATTTTCCCACTGAAGGTATGTGGTCTCTAACAAAGCACGTACACCCAAGCACCTTTGGCGGAACAATGAACTCATTTTTTCCGTAGACCATTTCATATGGAGTCTTCATTCCAAGCACTCTTGATGGCATCCGGTTGATGAGATAAGTAGTTGTCATAACCACTTCACTCCATAAGAATTTAGGCACATTCATCGTAAACATAAGTGATCGAGCTACCTCCAGTAGATGACGATTCTTTCTTTCAGTCACTCCATTCTGTGACGAAGTATTAGGACACGAAGTTTGATGAAGTATTCCTTTTTCCGATAGAAAATTGCCAAATTCATTGTTCACATACTCCGTCCCATTATCTGTCCTAATAGTTTGAATGCCGATGCTGAAACGATTTTGGATATATGCAAAGAAATCCTTGAAACAATTAAGAACCTCACTCTTTTGTTTCATGAGATATATCCAAGTCATTCGGGGGTGACAATCAATGAAGGTGACAAAATACTTCATTCCACTAATAGAAACCACAGGAGAAGTCCAGACATCCGAATGGACTAACACGAAGGGCGATGTACTCCAAAGTCCATGACTCACATATGAAGTCCTTGTGTGTTTTCCATACTCGCATGCATCACACACAAGTTTGTCTTTATCTACCTTCTTCATTTCTTCGGGATAAATCTTAGTCATAGCATCAAAGGATATGTGACCTAATCGACAATGTTGGAGCATCATCTTTGCTTCATTGTCTCCTGAAGCAGCCATCAGAGCAGTGCATAATGCATCATCTGTTTCCTGTATATCCAAGTACAAGAGTCCCTTATGCCCGACACCGATCCCGAGCCTCCTTTCAGTCTTTCTCTCCTCAATTATGCAAGCGTACCGATCAGCAATTACTCGGCAATCAACATCGTCAACCAAGGAGCTCATAGACACCAAACTAGCGGGAAACGATGGAACATATAAGACCGAAGATAATGTAATAGAAGGGGTACATTTCACTGTGTCGACCCCTTTGACAGGATGATAAGTTCCATCAGCGGTTTGGATGGTCTCCTTATGTGTGGGTGGATGTGGAACATATGATCAAAACTCACTCCACTTGCCTGTGACATGTGTCGATGCTCCTGAGTCTAGTATCCAATTAGAACAAGAGGTTCTATTTGGAGTAAGAGCCCCATTCAGCACATCTTTGCCAATTTGAGCAAGATTAACACGATTGCCTAGGACTGTTGTTTTTTCACTTTGTTTTGGAATTTCCGCACTCCTCTTTGACTGACTCAATTTCTCTATCGCCTCCGCTAAGATTTTAAGCATCTCATTTGATCCTTTTGCAGTCAAAATTAGATTGGTTGTATTCTTCTCCTTGAGTAATTGAGTAAAATTCTCAAGTAGTTTCTCAATTCTATGATTTTCTTCCATACTTGCAGCACCACAACGTGTCACTTCAGATGAGAAGCCGAACACAACAAGGAAAACTCCACTTCTACTCCGTATATCTCCCTGCTCAACAACCAGCAGCAATCTCCTCTGCTCTTCTCAAATCTGCCTGAAGAGTTCCCCTCCGCTGCAGATACAGCAAATGCAGCTGCTACTCACTCCCTTCCTGCTAGCACACACAAACAGCTATTTTCTTACAATCAGCTGACCTGTCGAGACATCGTAGTAGGGTTCATAGAAGGGGGTGCCATGAGGCCTACGGGTAAAGACGTGAGGGGGACGTGGTAGTATGACAACCAGGGACACAAAAGTTTACCCAGGTTCGGTACGTCGCAATTAGGCAGCGTTCCTACTCCTGCAATCTCACTAAATCAGGGCTGAAGCCTGAAGTATACAAAGTACAATGTGATTTGGGTTGCTAACACGACGAGGATCAGCTTCTCGGCGAGTTGGCTTCTAGATAATTGCTCCTCTTTTTCTTCTCTCCCGTCCGGCTTTATATAGATAGCCGGGTTAGGGCTTACAGAAAGGAAACCTAGAAGACTACGGCAAGTTCTACCTTGGAAGGCAAGAATCCGCCTTCTACTCCAAGCCGCACCACATGGGTCGTGGTGCGGGTTCTTCTAGAATCCGGCTTCTGTGCGTCAGCTTACTGGGCCGCCTAATGGACCATAATCCATTACCATTCAGGCCACCCTGGTAATCCGGCTCTTTAGGACACTATCTGATATACCCCTAATCAGTATATATCCGACAGTAGCCCCCAAGAAGGATTGAGACTCCAATTCGCCGTCTTTCGTCAATTTTGTAACTTTTCCGAGAAATGCTGGCTCTATGTCTCAATTCTTATTTTCTTCAATCTTGCTTAACGCGAAACTCGGATTTCGGGAAATCCGGCATTTTCTTCCTCGAACCTTCGAGGATAAGAATCCTCCTACGTCAGCGATAAAATCATGCTGACGTCAGGGACGTTTGGGTTTCGAGTGTGAAACCCTGAAACGTATCTCTGACAGAATCTCGCGGGAAACGAGGAGATAGCAGTAATCACTTGCCACCTCATTTCCTAGATTTTCAGACGAGTGACACGCGTTGATGATCTAACGGTCCAAAGAGCCGTTGTAACGTATCTTAAAGTTTTTCCGGCTATAAATAGCCTACCTAGAGCCCTCCGGTGACCCTTCTGCTCTCACTCCGCCTCCCAGCCCCCAAGCGCCACTGCACCCGTGCCAAGGTTCACTTAGAGCGAGCAGAGCTCACACACGTCCGCGCCGTTCCCGGAATTCTTCGTCGAGAGCTTGCAAACCTCACCGCGCCGCCCGCGAATGGACTCCGGTGATTCACCACGCGCGGCGGAAAAGCTCTCGGTCTCCGTTGAGATCGACGAGATCATCAACTCCATGGATCCACAGCTCGATTCCTCGAGCCGCGCCTCCGCCAACGCACTGGAGAAGAACTCCGGCGACCAGGCCCGCGAGGAAACGTCTCTCGCGGCCGAGACTCTGGCTTCCTCTTCCTCTATGCCGCCTCCGTCGTTCGCTCCTGAAACGGCAGAGGAAAAATCCTCCTCGCCGGGGAGGAGCTCGCCGTCGCGGCCGCCGCCGCTGGAGCCGAAGACGAGGGCGAAATCTCCGATAACTGGAGCCCGTGTAACATCCCCCCTCCCTTCTTCCGACAATGGAGAAGGAGGGGTTGATTGCGAAAGGGAAATGGCGGCATGAGGAAGAAGAGTATGAGCCCTCGACCAAATCCGGGGAACGGGTCCTCCTGACCTCGCACATCTCAAGAGGTATGGGAATTCTGCCTTCCAGCTTCTTCCTCGAAATCCTTAGCCACTATAACATCCAACCTCACAACCTGCCACCAAATTCCATTCTTTATCTAGCCGGGTTCCAGGCCCTCTTCGAAGGGTATATAGGATTAGCACCTAGGCTAGACTTTTGGCAGTATTGCTTTGGGATTAAGCAAAATCTCTCAGAGGGTGCTCTCCCAACTTGCGGAACGATATCTTTTACCCTGCGTAGATTCAGGGAAGATTGGTTCCCCAAGATAAAAACGTCGGAATCCGTCAAATTTTGGACGGGTTCCTTTTTCTACCACAAAGACATCCCGTTTCCTAGAAAAGAAACGGGGGTTCCACCTTTCCACAACTGCGCTGCCACTCCCGGGGATAACTGGGCAGAAGACGCAGTCCAAACCCTGCCAGATGACTTGATGAAAATCAAACGGCGCATCGCAAAACTCGTCGCCTCCAACCCTCCTCTCACCGGAACCGACACTGTATTGTGTTGGTTCGGAAGACGTATCCAACCCCTGGCATATCAAACTCGGCTTCTGTGCGAATACAAAGGCCCAGAAGATACCATGAGGGGAACGGATAAGGCATTCTCGAAGAGGGACTTCAAGAAGTGGGACAATCATTTGGTCGCTACACGCGACCAATATGAAGAAAGCCGAGAGATGTATCATGAAGGAAACCCGGTCCCAAAGGTAATACTTTCTCCTTTTGGGGCAATTTCTCGGATTTCTATCATTCTCAGTTTTCCTAACTTGGTCGGATATTTTGCTTTTTTCCCCAGTTTGATGACTTTACTGAAAAGGACCTTGCAACTGACGCCGAACTTGACAAATTGCATGCCAAGTTTTATGGTGGTCGGAAGCGCAAGAGGTCATCAACCACTAAAGGGGTGGTGGAACTTGACGGAGTTCCAGTCGCTACGTCCAGGTAATCTTCTGGGTTTCTGTTTCGCTGCTTTTGGTCGCTGGAAACATTTTACTTCCTCCGATTTCTAATTTCTCGGAATTTCTTTCTTTTTTTCTTTCAGCCTTGCTCCTGCTTCTCTGAAGCCTAAAAAGCTGAAGAGACATAGAGCAGCTGCTGGCAAAGGAGTTCAACCATCCCCTGCTGCAGCTCCTACTACCCCAACTGGCACAGGCGGAAAGAACCAGTGTGCAAAAGAACAAGAGTATCCATTGCCGACCAGCCATCCCTTTGCATCCGAGACGAATGTGAGGGAAAGGGCGGTGCCGGAAATGGGTGAACCTTCTCGTACAAACGAGGAGGAACCCCTTCCAACTTTTGACAAAGATTTTAAGGTAAAGGAGGAACTGTTTGACGAACACGGATACATTCGTCCGTCAGCCGCCAAATTCTTCGCTCCAGCCCCTCTGATCCGTCCTTGGCCGCAAGGCGGGCTTGTTGTAAGGAATAACTTCGTGTTTTCACCTCGGCAGGTCATCTAGGACGGCCTTTGCCATGTTGGGATTCTTTTTGCCGATTATGCAAAATAATTCAATGAAAACATGGCCGACCTGACCAAGATGAGCCAGGTAATATCTCTAGCCCCCAAGCAATAAGTCAAATTTATACTTTTGTCTTAATGCTTTTTCCATTGTTATGCTTGTTGTTAACTTAAGCATTTTTTATTTCTTTCCCATGTTTCAGCAAACTGCTGAAAACATCAAGTCGGAAGTTTTCGACAAGCTTACCATTAAGAACAAGGAGGTGAAAACCCTTCTTTCGATTCTTCAGGGTAAGGAGGCAGAACTAGCATCCACTCAGCAACAGTTGAAGGATTCAGCAGGTAAAATATTTCTCTGCTTTCAATTGTGAATTTTTTCTAAGTAGTTTTCCGAGTTTTAACTCTTCCTTTACTTGCTTTTCATCTTCTTTGGCGAAAGCCAAGCAAATTCCTGAAGATGCCGGAAATGCCGAAAACCTCCGCCGCGAAAACCTGGATCTTCATAAGCTTAAAGTGAAGCTGCAGCAGGACCTGGAGGCCAGCCAACTAGCCGTTGGCATTGCCGAATCTAAGGCCTCCAGCTAGGCCGAGAAGGATAAGGCCACTATCCGAGACCTGGAGAACGCCTTGAACCAGCGCCTAGAAGACGGCGCTGAGATGGACAAGATTCTCGGTAAGTTCTTTGTCATTTACCGGATTTTCCATGTTTCATCTCCTTCTGTTTTTTCTAACATTTGTGTGTTTTACTGAAACAGGAGATAGCCCCCTTACCCGAATTGAAAAAATCTGGTCGTTCGGGAAAGTGTTCACCGTGATCAAGGCTGCGGGAATGTTGCTTGTCAAGAAGGGCCTTCCCGCCAGGTCTGGGGAATTCTCGGAAGTTGAAAAACTTTCGGAAGCTATGGTGGAGGTGGCGGAATCCAGGGAGTCCCTTCTCCGTTCCGCAGCTCGTGGTGGTGCACGCATGACTCTTGGGCTCATGCGCATGCACTACCCAACTGCCAAATCTTGGCGTGTGGCGTCCGACATCCCTCAAGGATACACGGATGCTCAACGGACCAACATCTTTGATGAAATCAAAGGTCACGCCACCAAGATTGCCACCATAGTGCACATCTCCACCTTCTACCCTTAAGAGGCCATCCCGGCAACTCTAGAGGAATCCAGCAGCGAGGAAGAGTCGGATGCCTGAAGAAGCTGTCTGGACCTGGGTAGAATTAGGGAAATAGAAGCATTATTGTTCTTACAATGTGAACTTTTTGTAATGCTTTCTATCCTTTTGTATAGACAAGTACTCCGATTTTGCAGTTAATTATTAAGTCTTTGCAAGTTTTCCGGGTTTTCATTCCTTTGTCTTCTAAGTTATCTGGTTTATATGTTTTAACTGTCCTTAGTGTTTTAAATGGCTCGATAGTACTTTAATCTTCATGCCAAGTAACTGGGTATAACCAATCAGTCGAAATTCGGAAACATGGATCATACTAAAGGCATTTTTACTTACTAGCTCCAGTGACCCAACATAAAAACAATCAGATAATACTTAGAGAAGAAGTAAGAAATTTTTTGAATGAAACACGCAGGCATAATCTGGGTTTCCTTAAGCCATCTTTGGCTGAAAATCATTCAGTTTTTTAACACCGAGCACGCAGGCACAATTCGGGTTAACATTGAGTATTTTGAAAGATCATTGGGAAATAGATAAGGCGGACTTATGCTTTGTACTATAATAAACATGAAAACAACATAGATCTATGAACTCCGACAACTTTATTTTATGATCTCAAAGATGTTTACATAGAAATTGAACTAAGTGTAGAAGAGACGTAACTGCTGGATGCTCCAGGGTCTTTTGGTCTCCCCTAGTTCGTCATCTATATTTCTCTTTCTTTTGCGATTCGGTCTGGGATCATCTTCCGTGTTCCGAATATCTACAAGATAGTATGATCCATTTTTCATAGCTTTGCTGATGACAAATGGTCCTTCCCAAACTGGAGCTAACTTGTGCTTTCTTTCTTGCATCAATCTTAGCACTAAGTCACCTTCTTTAAAAGAATGATGCCTGATTTTCCGACTATGGTAACGTCGTAATCCTTGCTGATAAATGGCGGATCTTTGAAGTACAAGTTCTCGTTCTTCTTCTAGGAGATCGACGGCATCCTGTCGTGTACTTTTGGAGTCCGAGTCATCAAAAGCTTGCACTCTTGGGCTATCATGGAGCATGTCCGTTCGAAGCATTGCTTCTGCGCCATAAACTAAGAAAAACGGGGTTTGCCCTGTTGATCTATTTGGCGTCGTTCGAATACTCCAAAGCACGGAACTCTTCCACCCATGCTCCAGCTGCTCTATGAAGAGGAGATTCGAGTCTTGGGCGTATTCCTTGCAGGATTGAGCTATTCATTCTTTCAACCTGCCCATTGGATTGTGGGTGAGCCACAGACGCAAGGTCTAGGCGTATTCCCGTTTGTCGGCAATATTTTGCCAACTCTCCAATAGAGAAATTTGTCCCGTTGTGTGTGATTATACTGTGTGGAACGCCGTATCTCATGACTACGTCAATGATGAAATTTCTGGCAGTTACACCGTCAAGTTTTTTGATGGGTTTTGCCTCCGCCCACTTGGTATACTTATCTACTGCAATGAGTAGATGTGTGAGTCCACCTCTTGCAGTTTTGAATGGTCCCATCATATCTAGCCCCTAGACCGCAAATGGACATGTGATAGGGATAGTTTTTAGTGCTTGGGCTGGCATATTCGTCTGCTTGGCGTAATACTGACATCCGGCACATGTGTTCACTATGTGTTCGGCATCTGTCTTGGTTGTTAGCCAGAAAAACCCTGCACAGAATGCTTTCTTAACTATGCTTTTTGATTGAGCATGATGTCCGCAATCCCCTGCGTGGATTTCTTGCGGTATTTCTCGGCCTTCTTCTGGCGAAATAAATCGCTGAAAGATTCCGGTAGTGCTGCATTTATACAGGCAACCATTGATTACCGTGTATCCTTTGCATCGACGTTTTATTTGCCTTTGCAAGACCTCATCTGCTCCATCCGGGTACTTCTGATCTACTAAGAAGTTTAAATATGGAATTGTCCAATCCGGGTTAACGAGCAGGATTTCAATTGACTCGGACACAAGAGGATAATCAGCATTTCCACCTTTTATCGATGGTTTATGCAAATGTTGGACAAACACACCTGGTGGTAGGGTTTTCACTCTTCCCGGGCCCATGCGGGCTAATGCATCCGCGTTTCAATTTTCCTCCCTTTTGACGTGAAGTACTTCAAATCCTAGGAAGCAAATAGCAAACTCATCCACCGTTCTCCGATATTTGGCCATGATGGGACTTTTGGCATCCCATGTTTGGTTGAGCTGATGATGTACCAAATCTGAGTCACCATAGCATAATATGCGCTTGACGCCTATTTCTTTTGCAATTTGCAAGCCATGAAGCAAAGCTTCGTATTCTGCCACGTTATTGCTGACGTTGAAGTGTATTTGCAATACATACTCCATAATATCTCCCTTTGGGGATTTTAGCACTACACCAGCTCCGGCGCCTTCCTTCATCTTGGATCCATCAAAGTGCATAACCCAGTATTCCGACTCCGGCATTGGTGTGTTTTCCATTGCTTCTGTCCAATCAGCGACGAAATCTGCCAACGCCTGGGATTTAATTGTCATCCGGGGTTGGTACTTAATGTCGAACGCAGCCAGCGCATGCCCCATTTGGCTACTCGGCCTGTTGCGTCTGCATTGTTAATTATATCCCCTAGTGGTGCTTTACATACCACTGTTATGAAATGTCCTTAGAAATAATGACGGAGTTTTCGCGATGCGAAAAATACGCCATATGCCAGCTTTTGATAGTGTGGGTACCTTTTTTTGGACTCGGAAAAAACTTCGCTTATATAATATACCGGATGTTGATCTGGTATGCTTTGCTCTTCTTTCCTTCTTTCTACAACTATCACAACACTAATAACCCTTTTTGTTGTTGTGAGATACAGTAACATGGGTTCTTCGTCTTTTGGCAATGCCAAAATCGGAGCTTTCGTCAAGGTTTCCTTTAACTAGGTTAATGCTTTGTCCGCCTTTTCTGTCTACTCAAATTTGTCGGATTTCTTCAACAATTTGTATAATGTCAGAGCTTTGTCTCCTAGCCGGCTTATAAACCTGCTGACAGCATCTGCAGAACCTGTCAATCTTTGTACATCTTTTAAGCATGTAGGCTTTGTGATGTTTAGGATTGCCTTGATCTTTTCCGGGTTCACTTCTATTCCTCTGTGAGAAACGATGAAACCCAAAAGTTTTTCTGAGGGAACCCCGAATACGCACTTTAATGGATTCAACTTCATTTTGTAAGTGCGCAAATTTTCGAAGGTTTCTCGCAAATCTTCAAGGAGTGTATCCTTTTCCTTGGAAACGACGGCAATGTCATCACGTAAACGTGAGCATTTTTTTCAATCTGACTATGCAAACATCGTTGCATGCAACGCTGGTAGGTTGCACCTGCGTTCTTCAGGCTAAAAGGCATGGTTATGTAATAGTATGTTCCATATGGGGTTATGAAGGAGGTTTTGATTTGGTCTTCTTCCTTCATACGTATTTGATGGTATCCGGAATAAGCATCCAAAAAGCATAAAATCTCAGAGCCAGAAGTGGCATCTATTATTTGATCGATTCGCGGTAAATCAAACCTATCGTTTGGACATAATTTGTTCAGGCCGGTGTAATCTATACACATCCTAAGAACAGTACTATCTTTCTTCGGGACTAATGGTGGGTTTGCGGACCATTCAGTATGTATAACTTCCCGGATAAAGTCAGCTGCTAATAGCCGGATAATTTCTTTGCCAATAGCTTTCCGTCTTCTTCCGTCAAATCGACGAAGACCTTGTTTGACGGGTTTAGATCCTGGAATCACCTTGAGTTGATGCTCAGCAAGTTCCCTGGGTACACCCGGCATGTCTGCAGGACACCAGGCAAAAATATCCCTGTTCTCACGGAGGAACTCGATGAACACGCTTTCCTATTTGTCGGTCATCCCTGTCCCTACTACGACAAATTTTGTCGGATCTTTGGGGTGTAGGATAACCTGCCTTGTATTCTCGGAAGCTTTGAAACTATCTGCGGGCTTCCGGCTTTCTTTACCTGCCGGCATTTTTATCGGCGATACTTCTTTTGCCAGCTCTTTCAATTCCTCCTTTGCAATCACTTTTTCTATGCAAAGGGCGTTTCCTTTTTCCATCTCGTTTGTCAACTTGAAGTCTCCTGATATGGTAATCACTCCTTCTTTTGGCCCTGGCATCTTCAGCTTGTTATAGATATAACATGATCTTGCCATAAATTTGGCGAAAGCTGGACGTCCGAGAATTGCGTGGTATACACTCTCGAACGGCACGACCTCGAAAGAGATTTTTTCTACCGGAAGTGCTCTTTTTCTCCAAAGGTTACATCTAGGGAAATTTATCCTAGGGATTGTGCTTGTCTGCCAGGAACGATGCCGTGGAAACGTATGTTTCTATGATTCAGCTGGGTCTCGGAGATTCGCAGATGGTTCAGTGTATCCAGGTACATTATGTTAATGCTGGATCCTCCATCCATCAGCACTCTTTTTAGCCTAGTGTTTTGAACAATAGGACTTACAGTTAGAGCTTGTGTTCCGGGTTCTGGGATATTTCCGGGATGATCAGACTGATTCTAGGTAATTGGTGTTTTCGAGTACTTCAAGAACTTGGGGGTTGGTGGAACAATCGCGTTTATTTCTCGAAGTGTCCTCTTTGCCACCTTTGCTGAGGGAGTTGCGAGGAAGTTAAATTGCATTCTCCATCAACTCTTGGGAACTTTGGTACGCCTTTCCACTGGTGCTCCTGGATTTTTTCATCAGTGTCCGATTCACTATCTTCTTTTTCGGCTTCTGGCTTTTGCTTGGAGAATTTCCTCTTGGAATCCTTCCCCTTTTTCCCGGATCCTGCACCGCCTTTCATATGCTTATTGAGCCGGCATTATGCGTTCGTATGGGTGGGTTTCCTAAACTGCAAATGGTGGACACAGTTCTCCGACTTAATCTTATCCCACTCTTCCTTTGTGTAAGGGATAGGTTCTGTGTTTCTTCCTTTCCATTTGCCTCCATTATCCTTTCCAAAGGCTAGGTTAACTTTTTTGGGCTTTGGTTGTGTTTCTGGAGTAGCTTTTTTGTCAGAACGAGGCATGAGCCAAAGCGTCGATATTTCCACCTCTTGCTCTGATGTCATCTTCGGCCGCTGCATGCTCGTTTGCGCTTGTAAGCATAAATCTGAGATCTTTGTGCTGTTTTGAACCAACCATGAACGGTACGAGACCGAGTTTTAAGCCACTGACAAAAGCATGCATTGCTTATACGTCACTTACTCCAGAGCAGTTGTTCTTCATTGCAGTCCATCTTGAGATGAAGTCCACATATGGCTCATCTTCAAACTGGGTGCAGCGGTTGAGCTGGTTGATGCTGTTGGGGCGTTTGTAAGTTCCCCAAAAATGATGAGTAAAGACTCTAGCGATATCATCCCAGCTATCTACGGTTCTTGACGGAAGCCCGTTAATCCAATCTCTAGCTCCGTCCAGTAACATTAGGGGGAGGAATTTTACTGCCTCTAAATCTGTCCCTTTGTTGATCTGGATGGCTGTATAATAGTCTGAGAGCCAGGTATCCGGGTTTGTACTGCCGGTATACTTTTGGTATGTTGGACCAACTTTGGCGAAGCCAGAATGTAGAGTTATCCTTCGGATCCTGTCAGTAAAACACTTAGGTCCAAAGTATAGATCATCTCTTTCCGCTCTGTCAGCGTGTACGGAATATCTACCGGCTGAATGGACAGAAGGGGAGCTGCTCCTTTCTTTTCCATTGTTGCGCGAGTGCGCTCTTCCGGGATTTTCCCTGTTTCCTACGTTATCATGTCCTTTGGAATAAGGTGGAGTTCTACTCCTTGGTCTTTCCTTATTCCTAGGAGGGGTACGGGATCTCTCGCGCCTGTGAGGAATATCGTGTCTTCCGGCTTTTTCAACAGGGCGTCTCGTAGGCGGCATTGGTTTTCCGTCCTTCCGGTTTTGTTCTTCCCGATCACGGGGGTTAATTCCACCTTTCGGCGGATGGGATCCTGTTCTGGACGCTGCATCCTTGTTGTCGGGAATTTTCTTGTCCTTTTTCGGATCTCCTTTCTTCTCTTTGGAATTGCCTGAATCTCCAGGTTCTCCGGGTCCAGGTGCTCCAACGGCGCATGTGGCTATTTTGCATAGGGCTGAGTCGTCATGCAACTTCCCTGATCTCGCCTGCCCTCACTGCTGTTGTTGCAATGCTTTTCCTAAGAAAGCATACACCCCTTGAAGTTTTTCATCATTGGAGTACAGACCGTCGTTGAGGATGGCGAACGCGGCTTCCGCGTTTTCTGCTGCGGTTTTGTATATAGGTTCACCCCTGGCATTGATGTCGTTTACTTGCTTTTGCCAGGCGGGGTTTTGGACCCGATCCTTTGGCTGTAGTACTTCCGGTCTTACGATTCCGGGTAACCTTGTAGGTTTTATGCCGGATCTATTCTTTCTCTCTTACTCCTCAATTTCTTCCTGCTTCAACTTAATGTCAGCATGGGTTTGTAGGAGGCTTTCCCGAGTTCTGAATAGATGTTGTTGTTGCCTTTGAAGAGCTTGTCTCCTGGCTTCTAGCACTTCAGGGGGTTCGTGGGGTCCCACTGGTGTTTGAAGTAAATCATGTTCATCCTGTTCTGACATTGGTGGAACAGAGATTTCCTTCGTTTTCTTCTCCGTAGATTTGACTCCGCTTCTTCCTCCTGCTTCCGGGTTTTCGTTGGTGGTATCCACCAGTTTTTTCTTCCGGGGTTTGTACTGGAGTTTGTTGGTAGCCTTGTTTCTTTTCTTGGAAGAGAGAGGTTTTTTACCATGTTCATCTTCTGTCAATTCCTTGACATCGGGATAAATTGGACTGGTTTCACCGTCCTCTCTTTCCTCGTATGGCGGAGGTGTTTGAGAATCTTCCCGACTTTCCGCATCCGAGTTATCAGTCGGTTTTGCCATAAGCACTTCATGGAATCCCTCTTGGAAAGATTTGACCTTTCTTTCGAAAGCGTCTTCATCTTCGTCTTCGGAATCGAGCTGGTCCGATCCGGGTTCCGATTCTAATCTCGCCTCAATGGCGGCTAACACAGAATCAGCTTCCGAGTTCGTCGTCCGATTGACGGATGTCGGATCTTCCACCTCTATTGTGGGATTATTTTCTTCTGTCCTTTCCACGGGATTGTTTTCATCCGTGTTTTCAGCGATCTCGGTTTGCACCATAACAATAAAGTGTGATCTCATTGCAGGCATCTCCGAGGAGGCGGCGATTTGAGCAGGATATTGGTGATCTGAGCAAAATCCGGCATCATAGTTTTCTTCAACCGGGTATAGGGCGGGTGGGATAAATCTACTTCCACCACAGAATCCCATTGCCTCTGCAGTTAATCCGATAAAGATATTTGCAGATCCAATCGGTAAAACGCAGGCACTTACCAGATGATTCCGTGCTGGCATGTACGATCCATTGTCGAGGAAGCGCCCGACGTCGTTGTCGAATTCCAGGCTTCCGACAGTTATGGTACTGCCAATTCCGCCGAGTATCCCCGATCGAAACATAACGCCTGACGTCGCTGGCCCCACGGTGGGCGCCAACTGTCGAGACATCGTAGTAGGGTTCATAGACGGGGGTGCCATGAGGCCTACGGGTAAAGACGTGAGGGGGACGTGGTAGTATGACAACCAGGGACACAAAAGTTTACCCAGGTTCGGTACGTCGCAATTAGGCGGCGTTCCTACTCCTGCAATCTCACTAAATCAGGGCTGAAGCCTGAAGTATACAAAGTACAATGTGAGTTGGGTTGCTAACACGACGAGGATCAGCTTCTCGGCGAGTTGGCTTCTAGCTAATTGCTCCTCTTTTTCTTCTCTCCCGTCCGGCTTTATATAGATAACCGGGTTAGGGCTTACAGAAAGGAAACCTAGAAGACTACGGTAAGTTCTAACTAGGAAGGCAAGAATCCTCCTTCTACTCCAAGCCACACCACATGGGCCGTGGTCCGGGTTCTTCTAGAATCCGGCTTCTGTGCGTCAGTTTACTGGGCCGCCTAATGGACCATAATCCATTACCATTCAGGCCACCCTGGTAATCCGGCTCTTTATGAAACTATCTGATATACCCCTAATCAGTATATATCCGACATGACCCAAATCAATCCCAACAGCTGCTCATTCTCTCTCCTCTTCTCTGTTGTAACCATAGACTCCTTGCAGAACCTCCGCTTCAGCTGCGCACCAGTTCGCCTTCTGTTGCTGCCAGCAGTGCCCTCAGGCCTGCAACTCTCACTCCGATTCCTGGCAGACGCACGTCCACCGCACACCCCCAGGCCCAGCTCAACTTGTTGCCCTTCTTCTCTGCTCCACTCAACCACCAGTGGTGCTCCCTTCTCCTTGGGCTCACCTCTAGCCGCAGGTCATAGCCCCTCATTTCCTCTTTTCTTCTCGTGCACACCAAGCAGCCACAGCTCTCTTTCTTCCTCCTTGCACTCACGAGCAGCCACACTCTGCTCTCTCACAAGCGCGACTCAGCGTTGCTGACCCGCAAGTTTGTACTTGTGGCTACCGTATCCACACCTGTGCCTAGTCCTGCAACCCCTGCGTGGAGGTTCTTCCCTCCTATAGTCCTACCTGCCTGGGAGCTCCGCCGCACGCTTCACTGGCTTTCTGCCTCAGTAGTGACACCTTCCGCAACCTTCCGCATCTACACTTACCATCCGTCGGAGCTAGACCTGTTGGTCACCGCCATAGCTCTGATACCATGTTGTTCTTTGGGGAAATTTTCTGTATAGGCTGGTCCCTTGGACCTCCACCACCCTACTATATATAGGCATACATATTCACTTATACACTAGAACAATCTAGACTCTTGTAGGACAATAGTACTATAATAGGATAGACTCCACTCCCCTAGAACACTCTAGAGACTACTAGGATACTAACTCATACTCCAACAGGTTTAATGATGATGCATTATTGGTTAAGCACAGAGGGAAGAGTTTCAGACTTTCTGCTATGGAGGTACCAGTGCTGTAAAATAATAGGAGTAGGGATTTCTAACACTGAGCTCCAGCTATCTCCATATTTAATTCTAAAATTATTTCTACAAGTTTTAAGAAAATTGTAAAGAAAAGTAGGAATGTACTCAATATTTTTTCCTACAAACGTGAAAAATCCCAATTTTCAAAGTACTTTGTTTTTTGACTTTGACAAAAAGGAGAAAAAATATGGATCTTTTAGTATAGTGAACAGTGCATATTTTCAAAACTCCAAAAATTATCAGATTTTGTTATTTTTGTGTACCACATATTTTTTTTTAAAAAAAAAATTGGCATTGCAATTTCACGTGCTTGCAGGATACATCATTGACTATATCTAGAATTATTTTTAATTTTTTTAACTTGTAATATGTTTTTAAATTTCTTTCAAATAAGGAATCACTAGAGCTGGGGAGCCAAAGAGTGTTTGGAACTTAGAATGCTATATTATGTATGTTCTTCCGGTGTTCCTTACACACGCTATATTATCCATGATTTTTCTATATATCATATCATAGTCAAAGAATGAAAACATAGTCAGAGATGCGTGTGACGAGGCTATGTTTGAATCTTCGAATGTTGATACTGAAACTTGTGAGGACGAGCTTAAAACCAGTGACGTGGACAAGAAAGCTGAAGATGTTGAAGCTCAACCCGGCAGTTCTCTTATTAGCGATGAAGTAATCTCAAGTTCTTCCATGGATTTTGTTTATTTCTGTGTGCCAAAAGATACTAATGAAACAAAGTTTGGTCGGTTTTGGCAGTGCAAACAGGGCAGCGGCGAGAAAGGATTCAGAAGTTGCGTTAGAATTGGAGGGACCAGTGGGAAGTAGGTGGTGGTGGCGGTGGTGGTGTTGGTGCTCTCTCTGTGGACACGCCGCTCGTGCTTCTACGGAAGGGCTGGAGTCCCTCCCCTGAAGTTGGCTAACGGCTCGGGCTAGTGCCAGGGATCTTTCCCGTTGTCGACTCGGTTGCATGATGCCCTTCGATTTCGCTGTTGGCGGTTGTGTAATGCCTCGGCGTCACGTGGCCCTTCGTCCTAGTGTGGACTCGGTGATGTGTTGCTCTTCGGTTGCTCCAACTCCATCGTGGCTGATCTCGGCTCATTGAAGCTTTTCGTCTACGGCAGTGAAACCTCTTGTGCACTAGTGTCCAATGTTAATCGAAAGATGAGGAGTGTCGAAGACCCTCCCTGCGGGGTTGCTGCTTAGTGTTATGTTTTCCTTCCTTGTTTTCTTCTTTATTGTCTTGTGTCGTATTTGTAACTTTGCCGGCATTTGTCCCGGTTCCCTCTAAGTGAAAATGGAGCCGTGCTTGCTGCCTTCCGTAAAAAAAAAAAAGAATAAAATACGGAGTACATGAAGTTTAGTCCTCGCTAAAATGTCCAATACTGTGTATTTCCACATCTGTTTTCTACTCGCACATATTGTATGTACCTGCTGTGACATTGGGCACCATTGTGTTCATGCAATTAGGTATATATTGAAAGTATCCGTGAAAAATGTCCAATACTGTGTATTTCCACATCTGTATTCTACAAGCACATATTGTATGTACCTGCTGTGACATTGGGCGCCATTGTGTTCATGTAATTAGGTATCAATTGAAAGTATCCGTGCTTTTTTAACTGAAACTGGTTATTCTGAGTATCCAACTGGCCTGTGGTGAATGATGATTGAAATTTTACCAGAGAACATCATAATTGAGCACCACGCATATTGGCTTCTCATTGCTTCCACCGTCGCCTCCAAAACTCATGGCCAAATTGTAATTGAATCCATAAAATGTTGAAGCCACAATTCATGTTATATCCACAAACTGGGAGATAATACAGATGAGCATGGAAACCTGGAAAATAATAATCTATACTCCGTTTTGTGGTGGTGGGGACAAAATCTGAAAAAAAAAATCTACAATCCAGAAAGTTGAGACCTTCTCTATCCATTCCCCTGCAAAATTCTCTATCAATTGCGTCAATGACCCTTTGCAACTTGTGTATAAACTGAACACGGCATACAGTTCTTTGGTTTGCATCCTTTGCACATGTGCTGTAAAGTGAATGCAGATCTCCCCTCTATGGTGATTTCAACAACTTCCGACCACGCAAACCGTTCCAGAAGTCTCGAGCCGTAGTTACCTTCTTTCCAGGTAGCTGAAGCTCCAACACCTAGTATGCACACGACGAGAGAAGAATTGGAGAAAGCCATCAGGAAACAAGCAGAATGTCATTGTTATGCTAAACAAAGCTTATACCTCGAGCCAAGTTGATGCATTGCAGGGAATCAGCAGCGAGTTCCCCGAGAACAGTACTTCGTTTTCATCTCTGGTTTTGTCACAGGATGTGGAAACCCTTGTACTGATAACCTTAATGTCTAGAACATCAGGTTCGCCATTTTGGTTCATGAGTTGCAATTTTGCGCGGGTGCCTGGCCATCCTGCAAATGCTCGCACCTACCAGAGTTGGTTGGCAATAGCTTCCATGCCTACATTTAAGAATTACAAAACTCACCTTGTTATGGAGAAGTTTAGCTTCTTCATCAAAGGTCAGCCATGACTCGTCAGAATTCATCTGGAGAACAGAGGTTATCATGATGAATTAGTTGGGCTATTTATGTGTCGACATTTAAGGGAATCATCCAGAGAGTTTGAAGTGCCAGTAGATTAGGATAGTATTAAGTTCAGCAGCTTCAGCAAGAGCATTATTGGAACAAATTAAACGGAATGACACTCATATTTGTACAAGACAAATACCATTATACCAATATACAAAGAAATATGCCCTAACAGTAACTGCAATATAAATCCTACAAAGTTACAGACAAACTTTAGAAACACATAGTGGAGTTCCACAAGTTTTATAGGGAAAACGGCCTGGTAAATTCAACAAATGGGTTTGCAGTCTGCTAGAATAAGTTTATAGCTACACTTAAAAGCAAATACAGTGAACTTGAGAAGCAATTAAGAAAGTCATATATGAAGTATAAACTAAACTGTAGCAGGACATTTCACAAAAGCTCCTGCGACTTGTCTTATTGTTCATGTGGGTCAATGATGATTAACTTATAGCACCGGGCTTTATCAAGTTTTTTTCCTCGTGAATTTTGAAAGAGACTAGTGCTGAGGTGTTCTATACCAATCCGCATATCAAATTACTTAATTGACTTGTCAATCAATAAGACAAATAGTTTTTTAGCCCCTCATGTCCATTACTACCTTGGGCGCCAATGTAGCTTTGGAGTCATCCTGTGGCATTGCCTTTTGCTTAGCTGAACCATCAAGAACAGATGGTAGTTCATCCAGCAGTAGCTTGGACCCTATTTGATACAAGATCAAAATTACCAAGTCTGAATAGCTCGAAACTATACTAGATGTTGTTAAAACCATTCAAAATGTTTCTGCGTGAATTTGTAAAACATAATCAACTAATCATAAGTCTACTAGGAGTAGGCCGATGTCGTAATGAGAGGTGCACCACTACGAGTACCAACTCCATGTAATGCTCATGTCAAAATAATAAATATACTTATACTTTACTGATGAAGTAATATCGTTGCATTTTGTACCTATATTGAATAATATAGCAAGCAGCTCTGGTGCCTGCAGACAAATTGATAAAAGATTTATCAAGGAAGGATTATGTAAAGCTGATAATCAAACACCACAGCATCGTCTGAAATTTCAATTGTCTTCAATTTCTAACCTGAACTAACTAAACTCTTGCACATAAGCATCATCCAGCTTAGCAAACAAATAACATACCATGCTAGTTCAAGTATGTTGCTTTCGTGAAAAGTTTCCAATGTTGACTGGTCATCACGATCAGATAAGACACCGATCAAAACTATGACAATTGTCCATTAGAACTATTTGTATCAAACAAGTGTCTATTTTCATCACCAAGAAACAAATTTTTGAATGAACAGTGAAAATTTTATTTGTTGATACGATGGTTATAATATATATAATAAATAGCAACCGAGAAATCTCAATTTTTCCAATTATTAGCATTTAGAAAAAATATTTTCAGAAAACATATGGCAGTATCAAAGACTTGCATAAATGTTTTTACATAACTTTGAACAGTTAAGATGATCTGTCAAACTGGCACGGGGACAAGTATGATCTACCTTGATGCACTCATCAACAGAAAACCTTTCGCAAGCAATCACAGGACCTGCATCCAAGGCACGGACAGTATATGCAATGGAAACACCCGTTTCTTCAACGCCATCCTACAGACATAGTTGATAACATGGTATAAATAATGTATGTCCTAGTTTGACTGCCCTGGAACTGTAACAGGCACATCATACAGACCTGCAATGCCCTCTGCACAGGAGCTGCACCACGATATAGAGGCAACAAACTTGGGTGTATATTAACTGTACCTGATATACGAGGAGACATGACAAATGATCAGGGTTCAAGTTCCCAAACAACATTTTTTACCAAAAATCATCATGACCCAGATTGTTTCTGGGCAAAGTATGGTTAGTCTAGGTTCTCCCAAGCTTGACTGTGTACTGACTGGGAGTCTGGCTTGTGGGAAAACCAGAGCTGAGTCAGATCTAGCATGAATCATCCAACAAATAGTAAGTTCAAATTATTTGTAAATGTATTGCCTAATCTTGGTGAAATCTAGTAATCAGGTAAATTATCTGGTTACCGTAAGTTCTCCTAGTACTGTGAATGATCATGCTAGCATGCAATAGGAAGATCTGAGGAGTGGATGTTTGAGGTATTGGTGGATTCCATAAATATTACAACCATTCCAAAATCAATGGCTAATGTTTAGTACCAATACCATACGAAATAGACACAAAAGGACCTGCTTTGGTTTTGAGGCACTGAAACAAAAATACCAAAGTCGAGCAAATCTGTATAGTAAACCTAGTAAAGCACGAGCACAAAATTCTTAGTGCCTATACCAATTATAGCTTATTCACTGTGTTGCATTGTAAGCAGTAGCCATAGCTACTAGTCGATATTGATGGATTCCTAGTGAACTAGGTATTTCTGTTTGAACGTGAGGTAATTGTGGTCATGAACACATGATGCAGCACAGCAACTGAACAGTACTGGTAAACTGACGTAGATTTTAGGACTTGCCACATGATGGGATATCAAGAAAACTCTGTGGCAAAATGTTCCCGTAAGCAGCAGTGATGCAAAGTTCTGGTTTCACTTCCTTCAAGTCAGACAAAAAGGAGTCCTGCATTGCAACATAAATCACTATGAGCTGCACTTCCTTGCACATTTAACGCCATTGTAACCTAGATGAGACTAGGGCAAGGGTTCTGAAGAAAGCACCTCTCCAGCGCGCTCGGGGGTAAAGATGAGGTCGCCGGGGAACCCTCGGTCAAGCGCGAGCTGCGCGACGGCCGATGGCATCAGCTTCCTCCCCCTGTTCTTAGCGGCCGGCGGCTGCGTCACGACGGCGGCCACCTGGAACGTGGATTCGGGGGAGCTGGACGCGGCCAGCAACGTGTCCAGGACCGAGGCAGCAACCTAAAGCGCGATCCAAATCCTTTGAATGAGATAATGGACTAGACGCTGGGAGTTTGGGGGAGGCAGTACCTGGGGGGATCCCAAGAAGACGATGTTCTTCTTCTTAGGACCGCCGCCGGCGGTGGTCGAGGCAGATTTGACGGCGGAGCAGAAGAAGCGGCGGAGCAGCGGCGGGGAGTAGCGCGCCATGATTCCTCTTGGATTGGAAATTTGGGATGAGGGAGAGGATTTTGTGTGGAAGAAATAGGGAAGGGAACGGTGACGCTAAATCCTAGTGCTGGCATTGGACGGCCAAGATTGAAGTGAGCTTCTTCTTTCAACAGCAAAATTCAAGTGAACTTAAAATCCCTTATAATACTCCCTCCGCCTCAAAAATAATTGTCTCAAAGTTGGAAAAAAATGGATGTACCTTACCGCCTCCAGGTGGTCTTCTTTTGCGCCGGCGCATCGTCCAGTCGCACCCCCACAAACTCAAATAGTGTCGGGTTGGGCCAAATTATCGCCCGACAAATCCAGATAGAACCCAGCGCGTCGGGGGGCAATTGGGGGCGCCGGATGAAGGGAAATGGGAAAAACACTCCAACGCAATTTTTCGCCACATGGACCCGCCCTGTCGGCGAGGGAGAGCTTCGCCCTCCTCGGCTCCCGCGCGTTAATGCCGCCGCTGGTGGACTGGCCGATGGAGTAGCCCAATCGTTTACGTGGCGGAGTAATGGCGGCGCACCGGCACAGCTTCCTCGCGACCCATCCCGCCGCCCATTCGCCCCCTTAAACCCCTCCTCTTCCTCCCCATGTCGTCGTCCAGAGAGTACACATCTCTCGCCCCTCTCTGCTCGCAAATCCCCCAGAACACCCCTGCTTCCCGGTGATGTCGGAGCGATTCCCCAGCGGCGACGCCGCCACCAATGGGTTCGGGAGACGCTGGCTGCACGAATAAAAGGTGATCCTCTTTTACGCGGCGGGCTACCCGGTCCTGCCGGACATGCGTCTGCCCGACGACTGGAGGCTGAGCGTGGGCGGGCTGCCGGTGCCCCCCGTCCCAGAAGGCGACGACTTCATCGCGACGATCCAAGACGAGCACGCCCGCATGACGCCGGAGCGGCGCGCCGAGCCACGCTTCCACCCCGCCAACTACGGCGCGTGGCTGGTCTTCTTCCAGGAGCGGCGCGACCAGGAACTGGCCGCCTACGACAGCCTAGTTGCACCGGCGCGCGCCAACTCTGATAGCCGCTGGTGGAGCGCCCCCGACCGCAGCCTCGCCGCCGTTTTCACGCACACCGAGAGCGACAACACCCGACGTATGGAATAGCCCCCCTCCCCCCCCACACACACCACCACCACCCCGGCCGTGGGTCCCAATCTCCTCCCAGCGTCGTGGCGGAAACGCCTGTGCGGCGAGAAGGATGGCGACAACATCGTCGTCATCCTCGTCCCGCTCGCAGTCTTCCGGTGTCGCGCCGCCGTCGGAGCGCCCTGTGAAGACTGAGACTTTGTCAGCTCCGTCTGCACGGGTCCGGGGGATCGTCATCGGGGAGCACCGCACTTCGTCGCCGCCTAGAGGCCACCCCGCCTTGTCAATTCGAAGAAGGAGGAGGACGCCAAGCTGGAGCTCGAACTGGAGGCGGCCCTCGCCTGGTCCCGAAAGGACCATCTCGCCGAGGAGGTGGCGAACCAGCGGCGCGCCCTGGGCCGCCCGGCGCCGCGGCCGAGAGGAGAACGGTGTCATCATGCTAGACAACGACGACGTCGCGCCAGGGCCGAGCAAGCGTAGCAGCGGCGGCGACCCCGCCCAGGACTGCAGCTATGTCGTCCCGAAGAAGAAGCCGGCGAGCGATTCCGACTCCGACTCCAACGACGACGGCGACTACTCGCGATTCTACCGCCTCCTCGGCAGGGAATAGGCGTATTTTTTAGGTTTTAAATTTTCAAATCTTCCCTATGTAAATTCGCCTATATTCGGCAGTATTATATACATCGGCTAAATTTCGTTCAAATTTGTCTGAATTTGTCCGGTTTTAGTCTAAATTTGGTTTGTTGCTTGGGGGCATGACTGGAAATTGTCGTCCCCACAGGACGAAAATAGCGCCGGGCAGCGCCCAGGAGGCGCTATTTTCCGCCAAAAACCGTCCCTGGGGCGAACGGCTGGAGATGCTCTTAGTGGTGTGTCAATTCCACGTATACCACATTTAATCTTGTACTAGCAACGTGAATATAGAATTTACATGCTGCTGGCGCGTGAGGCCGCAAGCTGCACCCGTGTGCCGTGTTCACATCACGCTAATGACGTAATTGTGCCACGTCTGGCATGCACGCCACTAGTAGCTGACGTGTGGCAGTGTGATCAACGGTGGGAACTGGTAGTAGATAATCTGAAGATCCGACATTCGTATTCGGGAAATTGAAAATGAAAGTGGTAAATATCCAAATCCGAGCAACATCTGTATTCGTTTTTACAAATACAAAACAAATATGGTATTGAATTTTGAACAAAATATGGATATGGAAATGGATATATTCGTATCCGAATAAAATTATATTAGCAAGTTTTGGCATTCATAGAATGATATGCTAATTAACCAACCTAAAAGAGTATGAAAGTGGGTAAATGTGTTTTTCCGTGATTAAACTTTAAGCCATCGTGTATTATACATCCATACTTATCATTGTAGCGTTCAATAGTTGACTCCATATATGACACAACTGTATTATTTCGTTATATTCGTATCCGTTCCGAATTAAGAAAACTTTCGATCCGCATTCTATTCGAGTAACATCCGCTCCGCATTCGTATCCGACAATATCCGTATCCAATCCGTTTTGAAAATATGGAAACGGATGCGGGAAGGGCACTATCCGATCCGCATCCAATCCGTTTCCACCCCTAAGTGTGATGTCGCCGCATGTTATTAGGAGCTGACACATGGTGGCACGACTGCACCAGTGACTCGGCACGATGCACACTGGCCAACGAGGCTAAAAAAAGAAACTTGTTGAAACAAATTAAGAACGAACGAGAGACACCTTGCATAGATTCGACTAAATTAATTACCATTTCTCGGTGATGGAGTGAGAATGCTGGACTAGGGGCACTGTGGGGAAAGCTAGGTTATGAAAAAATGTTGCGGTCTTGGTGAAGAGGGGGTAGTTTTGGGGTCGGGGGAAGGGGAACCTCAACGCTCAGTAGATTGTCAGTAGATGGGCGGTGATTGGGCGACCGGTCTAACGGGTAAGGCCGGCGCAGTGTGGACAGGGGCGGCTCTTGTGCGGCGGAGCAGGAGGACGTACGGGCTAGTGTGTCGTCGCCTAGGGACGGACCAAAAACTTGAAATGTTTGAGTGGCAAATTAGAGTGATTGCCAAATTCAAATGAGTGGGGGAAACATACCCGGGAACCAAATTTCCCCGCCACACCAAAATTGTTGGACCGTCCGAGTATTTTTATGGACCTTCCCAGTAGGTGTGCATGAGCTAGTGATGACCCACAAGTATAGTGGGTGTATCATAGTACTTTCGATAAATAAGAGTGTCGAACCCAACGAGAAGCAGAAGGTGTCGACAAGCAAGTTGGATAGAGTATTCACTGTAAACACTAGCAAACATGTTTTTGATATAGCAGATAAATAAAGTAAGAGTAAAAAGACAGTAAATATAATTGCAGCGAGTTGCCCAATCCTTTTGAGAGCAAAGGACAAGCTGGTTGTTCTACACTTATGATTACCAAACGTTCTCGAGGACACATGGGAATTTCGTCAAGCGCTTTCGTTTCATACAGTTGATTAATATTTATTGTTTTGATAGGTGTTGTGTGGGTGAACCTATGCTAATGCACCACCCAACTAGGATTAATACATACTTATTATTAAACTCCTTTCAAGCATCCGCAAATACAAGAAAATAATTAAGATAAATCTAATCATAGTCGTAAACTTTGAGATCCTACACTTCCTCATGCATCGGTTTCCTAGCAGGGGTTTAGGTTTCTGTCACTCCGGCAACCCCACAATTAGTAGCTTAATACACAATGCATCCTCCTAGGACCATAAAGGTGAAGTATCATGTAATTGACATTCACATGACACCACTAGAAGAATAACACCACAATTTAAATATCAAACCACTAGATATTACTTCAACATAATTTCACTACTAACATCTTGACTTCTCCCATGTCCTCAAGAACTAAACGAACTAATCACATGACATCATATGGATCATAATTAGAGGCGATATAATGATGAATAACAATCTGGTCATAAAGTGCAAACACCGATAAGTCTCACAAGCATCAACTACTAACAAGTAATCCACATCGGGAGAGAGATCTAGTGAAGAACAACGATATAGAACCCTAATTGTTACAGCGGGATTGTAACATCGCAGTGTTTGGGAGGTTATAAGGATCTAAATATAATATATGCATTTGCAAAGCATGCATCTAAAAATACGGGAAGTTTTGGCGCGAAAGTTTAAACGAAGCAAAGTGACCAATGTTTCACTTGACATGATGAAATAGGTGTAGATCATCTGATCAAGAGTACATTTGGAGTGATCTTTATAAGATTTATCTTACAAACCTAATCATTTGATTACGACAAACCATAATTGGTTATGACCAATCACAAACTCTTAACAACCTTAACTACAAGTCTATAAGTGACTTGGGATAATTCACTAGGTATCTAGAACTCAAAGAGGGGTGAGTATCCAAATCACATAATTGATGATCATACTTTCACAAATGAGTAATGCATAATTGAACCATATCATCAACAAAGATGTTATGTCCTATTAAACAATAACTCTTTAAGTTATAAACCAATTCACACTACACTTTTATAAATCATCTTATAACTATCAAGTAAACCTTTACAAGTAAATAACAATGGTTCAATAGAAAACTAATGATGAAACAAGTGTTAACTCAAAACCCACAAGTGGAAAATGACATAATTCTTATTAATAACATATTTATGGAATATGTACATATCTCAAAATAATTAAAAGAAGAGTATATAAATTAACAACATGACACTTTGAGAAACCAGCTAACAACTATGACATAAGTCATTAAACCCCAATAACCTTCATATGCTCATTGTATCATTCATCTTATACAAGTGAGCATATGAAATATCAACACATCAATGAACCATTTGATCAACTTACTATTTTAAATCCTCATTCCACAAACACTCCACATTTCTATTCAAATCAACATTCAACAACTAAAGTATATCTGGATACAACTAATGAATAACAACAAGTATAACCTCTATTAGAGGAATTGAATTGAAAGCTAAATAAAACAAATCATATATGAAATAAGTACATATCTTATGGAAAATAAAATGAGAAGCATATGGAAGAAGAATAAAAGCTTAAATAACTCTTAATCTAGATCTTTCTATCTTCTCTAGACCATCTTGTTATTTTGTTTCCCAACCTTCTTGAAGTCATTCTGAAAGAGAAGCAACCACAAGAAAGGAGGAACTACCACAAGAAGATCTGCAGAAGGATTCTTCCGATTGTTCTAGAAGTGTTATTCCAATCTATCAAAAGAGTATTTGGAAACTCTTATATCTTGATCTGATTTTATTAACTCCTCTTGAAATAGTGTGATACTCCAATGTTAGTGTTATATAGAAGTAGTTTGGTAACAAGTTTCTAGACCTTGTTAACATATCACTTTTGTATACTCAAACAATTGAGTGCCATACACCAACAAACAGAAGGTTGAATAACCTAGTACATCTCAGCCAATTGTATATGATTAGTAATTTGGAGGCAAGTCTGGCCCACTTGTTAACAAATTCTTCTTGTATGCATATGACAACTTGATGTCATACAATAAACTCACATTCTTTTACAATCATCTAAGTAAAATCCTTGCTTGGGGTAATTGGATGTCTTCACCGCAAAGGTGAGACAGTTGAAGTTGGAAACCAAGAGATGAACCTACCTGCAATGGAAAAATGTGATAACAGAAGACTAGTGGCAACTAGAGACAAGTATATCAGGCAACAGAAGACCACAAGAAGAAACACTGCCTCAGTAAGGGAGCATAAGTAAGTATCCAATGTATCATTAGGTAATATAGAGAACCTAGAACCTCTATGCCTTGTCAAACTCATCAGAGATGAGGAACACATAATAATAATCTCTGTAATGGAATCAAGTTTAAAGTAAGAAATAATAACAAGTCATTGCATCCAAATGTCTTGTGACATACTGAGGTTAATAGTAACAAGCTTAACACCTTGTTTTCCAGATCCTTCTCATCCATAAGGCAAATGGATAATAACAAGAATTCCTCCATACACCAACATGTAAATGATTACATGTTCTAAAAACAACATTGGATAATATCCAGACTTGTGTTGGGAATATGCCATAGAGGCAATCATGTATGATGTAATTCCCAATGTATTCATAAAGTTATTAAGTCATCCTTGTTTTGAACATCTGATATATGTCATTGAATATGTGATTCGATTGTGGAACTATGTATTCATGTTATTCATGCTAAATTGTCCTTGGTCATTAAGGTTGTGCTGGACAAACACCCTAGACTAATATGAGTGTTCGCTGATGACTCGGTTCCACTTTTCATGGGCATGGCGATGTCATTCCAGCGTTCACAGACTCGGCTAAAGAGTTTAGCAATTCGGACTGACCCATATTGAGATGCAACGAGTAAGTCGTCATTTGCATGTCTCAATAAATGTAATCCTTAGACCTGAGATTGTCGCACAATCCGAGTTGTGGATCACCGACTTAGGTTCTGTCAAACGTTGGCAGTTATAAAGGCAGAGTTTGGGTCGAATGAGAAGCAAGCTGCGTGATGTGGATAATCAAGATGGGATTTTCCCCCTCCGAGTGGAGAGATATTCTCTAGGCCCTCTCAAGTGATGTGATTCCGAAAGCATGGCAATGTGCGACTAAGTTAAGTGTTAACCGGGTCTATTGACTAAGAGTTCGTCAGATGAATCATATATCACAGACAAGAAGAGAGTTGAGCTATTTAAGGGATGGTGATAATTTGCCTATAGTTGTGACAAGGTATATCCTGAGGCAAAAGGGACTCAGATGAAAGTCACATTGGAAGGTATGTCGTCATGACTCTATGGCACTTGGGAGTCGGCACTTTCTGCTAGGAGCCGCTACCGGTTGATCGATTGGGAGTCGGGATCCAATCGTGTCCAAGTCGCCATGGGCCTGCAGGGTCGCACACTTAAGAGCGGGAGCAAGTATATTGGTCGGGTTGGATCCGGACCGGAAATGGAGTGAATTAGTGAGTTGAACTCACATAGGGAATGTGCCACAAGCGTTGTGAAGCCCACTCCCACTCGCTATATAAAGAGGGGCGCAGGTTGCCCAACGGGCACAAGTTTCCACTCCCATGCATTGAGAACCCTAGCCCCACTCAGTCCAGCCGCCGCACCGGACCTAGCAATCCGCCTTCGGAGATCCTCCTCGTACGTGTGGATACCGGCAGAGGTGTTGTACGATCAGCACTTCGACGATCGCGGGATTGGATCGGCTGGATCGGATCGTGGGACTACACTGCATCGACGTGCTTCATCGATAATCCGCACCTACGCAACTAGTGGTGATCCTCGTGGCCTTCTACCTCGGCTAGATTTTGGAAGTACCGCGTAGAAAAGTTTTGTTTATCTCTACGCGTTCTAACACTTGGAATCTGGTGGAAAACAAACAAATAGATTCCAAAGCCACTCATGTTTTCGCTTAATCAAGTCCCTAATATATCCCACAGGGTTTAAACCCACTTAATTAAAATGTCAACCAAAATTGCTAAGAGTTTCAATCAGGAAAATAACAAAGTCACATAAAAGAAAACAAGTCCTTTCACTAAGTAAAATCATTTAGTTTGACTTTGAATAAAATTCCATAGAGGGTTATTTTTCTATAATACATAAAAACACTACTAAGTAATTTTATAGATTGTTTCCTATATGGCTTGTATCAAAATTATCCCATTTTAAACACACCACTTTGGCAACAACATGTTTGTTTTGTGTGTTCATGTTATAGCATGTATTGAAAAAAAATCCAATTGATATGTAAATTGGAAAAAAATAACAAAAAATCACCTAAAAGGAAAATCCTAGTGTAAAAGTAAAAATCTTGTTCAATTTCACCAAAGAAAAACATGGTGAGGTTGCAAATCTAGTGAGGTTTCAAAAATTCATTTTTAATAATTTTTCCTTCTACAAAAAGGCCCAGAAAACAATGTTTTCTAATCAGTTTTAAAGATAGAAGGACTGATTTGCAATTGGGAGAAAGTTGAGGGGGTTATCAAAAGGTTCATTTTATTTCTTTATTCTACCTCGAGCCAGAAGGCAGAGAAGGATGTCGCCGTGTCGACGTCGTGGCTGCCTCTTTGCCACCACCTGCTCGATGCCTAGCGAGGATAAGGTGTAGAGAGACGTCCGCATCACCCCTATCTCGCTCACTTTCCTCTCTCTGTGTGAGTTCCCGGAGAAAAGCATAACCCTAACTTCTCGGACCGCCGCCATGCCTTGTCGTTATCGGCCACCTCTTGAGGAACTGAAGGCACCGGAGGATGCGCTGTGTCCTCCTGGTTCTCCTCGTCGAGCCACGCTTGCTGAAAAGACCGGAGCCACCCGAATTTTGCCGTTCCCTTTCTCTCTACCGCTGGTCGCCGTGGAAGCTTGTCGTCGACTCTGACCACCCCGTGCTTCATCGAGCATCTCCACGCGCTCCGGGTGAGCTCACGCATCTAACGGTGCAACCAATTTAACTTTTGGTCGACGAGTTGTTCCAATCGCTGTTAGTCGTACCTCCGGCTGCGCTGATGGACGCCAGCGCAACTCCGGCGACCATTTGGTCGATGCACCGCCACCCCTAGGTTCCTTAAGTCGCCCTCCACCACATGGTACCCTCCAATCGAACCAATTCGGAGTAGATCAGCGGATTCGAGTGCACGGGAGAGAATTTCTCCTGTGGTGACATCACCCTGACGTCAGCATGACGTCAGGAGGATTTTTCTTTTCCTTTTAATTTAATTTTTGAATTAAAATGAATATGACAGGTGGGTCCCACGTGTCAATTTAAAAATGACAGAAAATAAGTAAAATTTATTAAATCAATAACTTTAATTCCGTTTATCAGAAAAAATATAAAAATGCTTAGAAAATATAATCTAAATGTTTATGAACTTTTCAAAAATATTTGGTAAAGTTTAAAAATTAAATATTATTTTAATTTAAATCAAGGAAAAAAAAATAGTGTGCGATGAGAAATAGCGGCAGGCTCCTCCAAATGCTATGCACGCTATAGCGTGATAATAACGTGCTATATCAAAATAGCGTTTTGAAAAAACTGTCAAATATATATGAAAACTTGAATGGTTTGAACAAGAATAAATGATATCGTCCAAAAATGTCAGAACAATATATGTATAACCACATAAAATAGTGTTCTCTAGTTGGTTAGATCCTAAAATCAACATCCCACTAGGCAATAACACAGTATAAATTATTTATTTAGAATTATAAACCTAGTGAGTCATCTTTACGATTGTTTTTCATCTCCACGAAAAACATGACGCAATTTTTTATCTTCCTAAGGTGGAAAACTGAGGCATTTGGCCCGATATGCTAGAAACACAATAGCGTGCTATAACGTTACGCCCTTTTAGCGTGATATAGCATGCTATTTAGTGAATAGCGCAATAGCCAGCAAAAGCGTTAAAATTTAGCGTGGACCCTCCAGATATGCTATATCGTGCTATTAGCGCAGAAATAGCGTGCTATTTTTTTCCATGATTTAAATTTATTCATTTAAAATTGCGACAAATAATTAGTAGTTCAAATTTTCAGAAAAATACAAGTTATGTACCAAAATTCTCAAAATGACAAATGAAACTCATTTATGATATTTTCAAAGTCATTTGAACAAGTTTTCATGTGTGCAATATTTTGCCTACTCAGTTAATTCATTAAAAATTATTAAATCACTAACTTGTTCAAATCTTTTCAGAAAACTTCAAATGTTATATCAAATTAAAGAGAAAAGCATTTCCAATTCAAATATGTAAAACATAATACAACAATATAACCAAAATATCACATAAAACATTTTTTTAACTTATAAACTTGTGTCTGAAAGTATAATGAAATTCTCTCATGTTCCAATATAACCAAAAATAACTACCACAATATTATTTTCCTTATTAATAAAACCCTCATGTTTCCACACCTACTAAACCTATCATCCCAAGTCATTATCAAGTTATGTGATGATAGAGTTAGTTGTATTAGTTCCTCATTATCAATTAAACTCTTTGTAATTAGCTCTACACTTTTAAACCATAAAATAGAATGTGTTCGTTATCTTTTAAAAGTTGTTTTCAATGTGACATTGTCTTGTTGCCTAACCATGTGATAACTCCTTATAACTTAAACATGATAGCAATGGATTGTTAAATAAAAATGAAACACGCATAAGTATAAAAGAATAAATAACAACACCACCACAACTAATGAAACAACTCACCTAAAACTTGTGTGATTAAGTTATTGTATCAAACGTAGCTTACTCTTGTAAGCTGGGGTATTTTCCAGGGTATTTCACGATGCATCTCATTACTATGCATGTATCATGTTGCCAAGTGTTTCTAGTAGTCCTTACCGGGACAACGTTGCTATCTTTCAGATCTCTGGATTTCTCTACGCAACCCTCGAACCCGAAGACATGGATTATTATTGTCATTATCTCTATCTCAGGAAAGTTCATCACTTGCTCATATCATTTGTAGTATTTCCTAACGAACTATTTGCAAAAACCATAATGTATTACCACTTATTCTCAAAAGAATGCATGAATCTATTTTTATAATAATATGACTACTTGAATGACTACCCGAGGGGTAGTGTTCTGTTTGGTGAGCGGATGAGACCATGGTAAGATGAATAGGTCAAAGGAAGGTTCCATCTGCATGGGAAAGTATTACCTAGGAATTAGAAACAAATGTCGTCAAGATTCTCTCACCGTAAATACCGCGTTAACCATGGGTCTTGTGTGGGGCGAGTAAGTCAGCTGTGATTTTTCCCGTTCGCATGTCAACGGACTACTAGAGACGTACGATGTAGGTCTTGCGGGACTACATGCACATGGGTGGGAACCCTTACGTCCCACGGACTCTGGGGTATATGACTGTCTGCCCTGAGCGCCTAGATCTCTATCGTGAGGGGTAGAATCAGGGGTTCAACATGCGTGGCAGAAATGGGTGGGAATGTATTGTGCGGAGAAGCATGGTTTGGATTGGATCAATAACCTGGCCCCACACCTGAGTGGGAGTGGACAGGAATGTACACCTGGTTGTGCAACATGGTCTTGATCGCCTATGGGTAAATTAACGCTCCTCTGTAGAGTGTAAAAAGATGTGGCAAGTTACCCCTCGTTCCGGGAAGGAGCTGCGAACGCCACATGAAAGGCAACTCCATGAAGTTCTAGCCATGTGAAGACCTGGCGGGCATAGTTTTTAGTATTAAAAGCAACCTCTTGAAGAAATATTTACAAAACCTTGCATTAGCTTATGACTCTTTCGAGTCTAAAGCTGTAGTTAGTGCATCAAACTACCCATTGTATATCATGAACTTGTTGAGTAACGCTCGTTACTCATTCGTTCTCATTTGACCCCCTGCTTAGAGTTGAAGCCCTTATGGAAGTCATCATCGTGAAGCCATCGCTACTTCATGAAGCTAGGTGGAGTCATCTCTTACTTAGACAGTGAAGCATCGTCATCAACAAAGCTGGTGGAGGAGAAGCTATCAAGGTGTAGGTGGAGTCCGTTCTTGGACTTAGTTGTTTACAAGCCATAGATTAGGGCTGACATCAGCCATGGTGGATTAGGTTCTGAGCTAGAGTTATTCTCCAGCTTGGAGCTTTGAATTGCTTCTTCTGATGTTTCATTTGCATGGGATCTTCTTGATTCATCAAAGAGATTGTCAAGATTTTGTAATGAAAGTTTGTATCCTATAGCTTTGCTTGGACCTGCTATGTTTCTATTGTACCACTCTGAGGGATGTAATATTCACGGATAAGTCCTTCTGTGAGTATTATGTCAACGACTTGCGCACTACACATGCAGTGGTGTGCTGGGTCACCACAAGGATGTAGATGGATGGTGAAGGTGATGGTACTAGTGGTGATTATGATGATGATGATGATGGCGATCTTGATGATGCCCGGAGCGATGATGGTGACGATGGCGATGATTTCCCCTCTCCGGGGAGGATTTTCCCCGACAGATTTCTCCCTGCCGGAGAGCTTTTCTCTCTCTGTTGTTTTCCGCCCCGAGGAGGCGACGAAATATTTCCTCGATGGTGTTCTAGGGCTTATGGTTCCCTCGGGGTAAAGTACGCGAAAGGGGGCGACCAGAGGTGGGCCAGGGTGGCCACACCACTTGGCGGCACTGCCAGGGGGCGCGCCACCCCATAGTGTGGGCCCCTCGTGGCCCCCTGTGATGACCCACAAGTATAAGGGATCGCAAAAGTCTTCGAGGTAAGTAAAACCCAAATTTATTGATTCGACACAAGGGGAGCCAAAGAATATTTGGGAGGCTTAACAAGTGAGTTGTCAATTCACCTGCACCTGAAAGTACTTTTGTTCATAGTGGTTTATCAGTATTAACAGTTTTATAGTAGCAACAGTAGTGAAATAATAGGAGCAGTGGAATGAAAACAACAATAGTGGTGTTTGAAGTAAACAGCGGGATTAAATATTGTAGGCATAGGGATAGATGAACGGGCATTGCATGGATAAGATAGTTCATATAATAATCAATACATGGGCATTGCAGATAAATAAGATAAAGCATCCAAGCACTAAGTAACCATAGGCATGTGTTTCGTAAATAGTCGTACGTGCTCGCAATGAGAACTTGCACAACATCTTTTGTCCTACCAGCCCGTTTTCAGCGTGGCCTCAAAGGAACTGCTGGTAATTAAGGTGCTCCTTTTAATAAAGCACCGGAGCAAAGCATTAACACTCCGTGAACACATGTGATCCTCACATCACAGCCATCCCCTCTGGTTGTCCCAATTTCTGTCACTTCCGGGCCTCGGGTTCTGGACAACGATATGTGTAAACAACTTGCAGGTATGATCAAGAAACAATAACTATCATCGTGATTCAATAACATGTTCAGATATGAGATCATGGCACCCGGTCCCAAAGTGGCAAGCATCAAGCATAACAAGTTGCAACAATGTCAATAGCACTAATAGAAGATACTAGGCACTATGCCCTAACAATCACGACATTATTACATGAACGGTCTCATCCAATCCCTACCATCCCCTTCAGCCTACAACAGGGGAATTACTCACACATGGATGGGGAAACATGGATGGCCGATGGAGAGGCGTTGGTGATGAGGATGGCGATGATTTCCTCCAATTCCCTGTCCAGGCAGGGTGCCAGAACAGGAACTTCTGATCCCCGAATCGAGGTTCGGGGCGGCGGCGGCGCTCTGTTGTGTTTCTGTGGAATATGACAAACCCCCCTCGTGTTTTAGGGTTGAAGGCTATTTGTAGTCGAAAGGGGAGCCCGAGGGGGTGTGGAGTGGCCCACACCACCAGGTGGCGCGGCCTAGGGGGGCGCCAGGGGGTGGTGTGGTCCCCATCTGGCCCCTCTCCTGGCCCTCTTCTGGCTCCTGGGGTCTTCCGGTGTTTTAAGACCAATGGGGTCTTTTCTGGGAAATTTCCCGAAAGTTGATTTTTCTGCACAAAAACGAGACACCAAGGTAATTCTGCTGAAGGCGTTAGTCCGTGTTAGTCGCATTCAAAACACACAAGTTTAGAGGAAAACGATAAGAAAAGTGTTCGGAAAAGGAGATACGTTTTCGACGTATCAACTCCCCCAAGCTTAGCTTATTGCTTGTCCTCAAGCAATTGAGTGACAACTGAGTGCGATAAAAGACTTTTACGAATACATTTATTTCATATGATGTAAATATACTCACTATATGATCAAATACTTAATTATGCTCATGATAAGATACATGCAAGATAGTCACTTAATAGCTATGAAAACCATAAAGAGATAACAACATATTAATAATAAACAACATGAAGCATAACTATTTGCAAGATTGTGATATTCATAATAGGATCTGATAAAGTGGTATCTCGCTTCCCCTTAAGTGTGGGGCAAAAAATAAATGCCAGGGCACCTCTAAAGTTCAAGGGAAGACTAGAAGTAAAGATATCAAAAGCTACAAGTATCAAAGTTATACTACAATTAATCGTATTCTAGGACAAGCACATTACACTAAGAATAACAGCCTGCTCTCAAGAAGGTGCATAAAGTGAGAATGTGAATACTCAACATAAAAGTAAAAGAAAGGCCCTTCGCAGAGGGAAGCATGGATCACTCATGTGCTAGAGCTTTTATTTTATTAAACAGAGGTATTGAAAACATTTTTAAGAGAGGTGTATGCTTATGTCAACGAATGGTAAATAGAAAATGCAGTACGTCACAAGCCAACTGGATCACAAGAGCGGATCCCATATGAAGGACGCATCTGGGTAGAAGGTCATCCCTCTTTCTCTTTTGTTTACACAATTATGCTTTGACTGATAAATCAGGGGCAAAAATAGTGAAGAGATTTTGTGTGTATTAATTTGGGGCTGGGCACCCCGCTTCCAGCTCTTCTATCATTTGGATAAGCGGATGAAGCCACTAGTCCATGGTGTGAAATCCAATCAACAAGTGAGATAAAGATTCTCTATTTACGTCCTCATGAGCTAAAACAGGGGCACAAAACAGGAATAATTATTAGCAGGTATTAAAGGTAGCACATGAGCAATTTACTTGGAGTGGCGGTTAAGTACCACATATAGGTAGGTATGGTGGACACATTTGGCAAACTTTGGTTTTTGGGAGTTGGATGCACGAGTAGAGATCATACTCAGTACAGGTGAAGGCTAGCAATAGACAGGGAGCGACAATCAAGAGAGCAACAACTATCATAATCATGCTTGCGACAAAACAAAATTAACCGAGGCATAAAATTGATACTAGAACTCCGAGGAAAAATAAATCATCGAGACTTATTGACCTTTTGTTTTCAGTCTTAGCATGCGTGATCATGTGCCAAGTCGATTCAAATGAAACAGACAGAGGAGGCTACCACAATGTCATACCCTTCTACGAATAGAACAATGCGAACAAATATTTATACGACATGTCATTTACTATTAATAAATTGGAACTAAAAATGAGAGAGCACGAACTATTAAGTAGCCATTAAATCACACATATCTTATATGAACAAATTAAGCATGCTCACATGGATGGATATATGTACAAAAATGAAAGTAAATAGAGTTCATACCAGCCTCTCACCACAACTTGAATTGTCATAGATCATCATTATTGCTCTTCACTTGTGGCTCGAATAATAATGAAAACCAAGCTCCAATAGAGTCATGGACGACTGTTAAACTCTGCAGCAAACTTTACAAAACCAAAGAAGAACAACAAATATTTTTGGGTTTTTCAATTAAAACAAGAACAGAAAGAAGGAAGCAAACAAAACAAAATATTTTTGGATTTTTGAATACTAAACCGAAACGAGAAAGAAAGCAAACCAAATAAAGAAACTAAAGATGCAAACAAAGAGAAAAAACAGAAATATTTTTGGTCTTTTTGTGTTTTGGAAAACAAGAACAAAACAATAAAACGAAGGGAAATGAAAGAAACGAAAGAAAACGAAAACAAACGAAAGAAATGAAAAACATGGATATACAAAGAACCGACCGAACATGATATATAAGTGAGTGTGATGTCGGTATACCTCCCCCAAGATTAGTCCTTGGCCTAAGTGGAGATCAATCATGGCGCGGGAAATATCCCCACTGTGGTGGGTCGTCCCTCGCGTGGTCGTACTCGGGCGCCCAAGAGGAAGATGAAGCAGCGGGCGCATAGTCCTAACCGGGGTGCTGGTATGGAATCCCCGTGGTTTCATAGGGATAGACGAAATCACCATCGTCCCCCTCGTCGGCATCCTCCCCTTGCTGGGGGTGATGGTCAAGGTATGTGTCCAGCTTACACTCAGAAAGCTTCCATCCTTGCCTGCTATTAAGATTAAACAAAAGAGGTACAGGCAAAAGTACTTCCCTAACAGTTTTAATAACTCTCCACCCGGATCATTTGGAGAAAGTTAATTCAAAAGATAGATTATGTAAGTGAGCATGGGTAGAAAGAAACTTATGTTGAACCATGGAAATAAGATCAAGCCTCTCTATAGGAAACTGCAGGTCTAGAGGGTGCGACTCCAAACCATGCAAAGCTAGCAAGCACGAGGCAATAAGACCTCCACAAACTCCGCCCTTCTCACGGTTATGTGAGAGACGGTAAGCAATCAAAGCGCCAAAGTTATAAGACCTATCACATCTTAAGGCAGCTGCAATAAACGCCAAATCATAGACATATAGCTTGTTGGCAGTTTTTCTAGCTAACACACATTTAGAAATAAAATAGGCAAAGTATCGAATGCTAGGGAGTTGAATTTCTCGAATTTTACCACTCTCCCCTGTGAAGCTTCTTCCTTGGCAAATCTCCTCATATAATTCCAGCAGTGGTTTAGGCTGCCCTTTTATCTTCTCACAAGAACCCCACTCTGGTACCTTGATAGCTGCACAAAAATCACTGAAAGACAAGTTTACAGATTTATTGTAAATTTTATATTGGACCATTGGGTTAGTTGAGGACCATTTAAAACAAAAATCCTGCACCATAGACATAGTTAGTTTCACATGTTGGATAGGTTCATCCTCAATGAAACGGTCCAAGCCTGCATTATGCACAAGAGTGTTGAAATCGTGCGAAATTTCCATGATCCTCATGAATTCCTGACACAGATAAATTGATGGGAACACTCTCTCTTCACGGTGCACGAGCATGAGCTTATGCAACTCCAACTCATGCTGGTTTAGTTGATGAACATTGTGCTCCATCTCTGAATTTTTTCAACAATCATCACAAAAATTAATTTCAAACAACTATAAGGTGGAAACTACCATAGGGACTTATATGAGAGCTAAACATACATCAAAACTACATTATTTATACTCAAATAAAGCATGCAAACTCACATAAGATGTCACCTACAGTACCAAAATACTCAAGAAATACTTCACAAAACAAAGTTCTACTTGGACCATCGGAGGAGTCACATACCGGAGACCAAATGCACAAAATCTCAGCACAAATTATGGGCTGAAGAAGGAGATCGGAAATCCAGAGGAAGAACACCAAGAACACGGGATCCAGAAAATGTTTCAGTTTGGGAGGTGAGAGAGAAGACTTTGGCAGTGGAGAGAGAGTAAGTGGAGGGCCAGGGGCCCCACACCATGTGCTGGCGCCACCAGGGGCTGGCCGCGCCACCCCATGGTGTTCCTGACTGGTGGGTCCCCCTGGGGTCTCCTACGTGGCTCTCTGCCACATTTTTGACGTAAAAATTTATTATAATTTTTCTGGAATTTTTCGAGAAACTTTATTTTTGAGGTATTTCCAGAATTTTAATAATTAATAAAAACCAGGAAAACGAAAGTGAAAAGGTGGAAAACAAAACCAAAACCAGCACTACAGAGGTTCTATGACACTCTAATGGAAGAATATCCAAAGAAAACAAAGGTGGTAGTGGTGAAAACATGCATAACCTCAGTAATCAGAGTGAAAACATCAGGAAAACATGCATAAGGATGGTGGAAAAGATGATTGTACTCAAGTAGCAATGTGATAACAGAAGTAAACATGGTGAAAACATAGTCAAAACATTTCCCACTTTATTTAAAATCATTTTGTTAACAAGGGTGATCAAGTCTTGTTACCAGAACAATTTTCATATGAAGCAAAACTTTGCTAATCACTAAATAATTATGTTACCTCAACCTTGGTAGACATAGTCCCAATCATAATAGTCTCATATTCTTTGGATGGCTTTGGAATAGGACAATAAAATTCTCCAATCTTGATGGTCTCAATATTTTCAATTGAATTTAGACCATATTTTCTATCAATCTTCTTGGGAAAATAAACAGTGTGATCTTTATCATTAACATTAAAAGTTACTTTTCCTCGATTGCAATCAATAACAGCCCCTGTACTATTAAGAAAAGGTCTCCCAAGAATAATATACATATTATCATCTTCAGGCATTTCCAACATAACAAAGTCAGTTAATATCAGACAATTATTAGCAACTTGAACAGGAACATCCTCACATATACTGTAAGGTCCGCCCCAGAACCACTGTTCAAGGACACCTTCGATATGCATACATTCACGATCCCAGGAAATTCAGTCGTGAACAACATATCAAGTTGGTACACAGATACACTATCCATTACACGGTTGCAAGCACTTACAAGAGAGACATGGTCACTTGACCAAGTCCACACAACTGCCACGCAGGGCAAACACACAACACACACAGCGGAAGACTAAACACACAAACGTGGTAGAGCCCAAGTCACGCCTTAACCTACAGGCTGCTGACTGGGAGACGATCCTAGTTCGCAAGTCCATCAGCGCAGTACTTCTCCTTGTTGATCTCCTCCTGAGATTCCTTCTCGATGTCTGGCAAGTAAATACCAGGGGCGAAACCATAATGAGTACATTTGAATGTACTCAGCAAGACATCCATCATGTAACTTACCAAATGCAAGTATGCTTATATGGTGTAATAGGTAGGCTATACATAGGGTTCACTATCAATGGTGTTCATATAGGATGACACCACAGTTGCAGTCAGGTTAATCTGTATCTTCGTTGAAGAAGATACTTCAGAAGAAAATAGTATAGTTTTTCTTTCTCTTGTAGATATCACATGTACAAGAGGTTTTTGTAAAACCTTGTTAAAAGAAAGTTTTCTCTTTGCAAAACTCCTTGGAATCAGTTTCCCAATGTTTTCTTAAAGAAGAAAGATTTTGTTTACAAAACATTTTTTTTTGGTTTGTAAAACAACTTCTGGCTTTTCATCACCGGTACCTCCACGGTACAAGATTTCTTCCTTTCCGAACTTCCCGAGTTCAACACCTTTTGAAAACACCTTTTTGAAAACATTGACACAATGCTAGCTACATGGCCATTCAACTGCCCATATCCGAGGGCTCGGCTATTCTGAATAGTTTTACTCTGCAGAGGTGGTACACATTCCACTAGATCCAAAACTCTGCCATGGACCACCCATGGATCGACACAGCGATATGCAAGCACCAGAGAATTGATCCTAACTGTCCACTCTGACACAAGCTAGTATATGCTCATTCCTTCAGGTGGGTTATCTCCCCGGCATCAGGTCCCGCCCTGCCTCGTCAGGAGGCCCAGCTGTCGCCTCCGGAGGGAAAATTAATCCCACACTGTGTATGTCCCGTTTCTCCCTCCTGGCGACACTTCGGTTCAGAGAATCAGCTTCTCTATAGCACTTTGGAACAAAACATACACTAACAAGTTCAAGCATCTAGATAGGCCCCATACCCATATAGGGGTAGAGTGGCAGTACATCTTGGTTGTCCAGCGAAGACTAGGTTATGTGTCATTTTTGAAAACACCATTTTCCCAAAAACGACCACTTCCACATTCCTCCGGTGAATAAGGATCCGCCTTTTCTCTGGGTTTCCCATAAAGCCTTTGTTTTGTAAAAACACAATTTTAAGGTGTCCACTTGGGGACTAATATATTTGATGGTAATAAATACCATAGGGTGGCTTATGGGCTTGGTAACACCAAGTTTCAACTACTGGCATAGTTGTATATATATAATAGTAGTATACACTCAAAAAAATAGTTTTTGGAACTCAAAGTTTTGTAAAACTTTTCAGAAGTAAAACATGCATGATAGATAATGATAAGTGTATTATAACAGCAAGCATCAGGATGGCTTGCCTTAAATCTCTTCGTGTCCCTGGCCTTGAAGTAGCTTGATTTGACACACAGCTCTACGACTCCATCTTCTTCTTCCTCGTTTTTCTAACGCCGTAAAAATAATAAAAGACACACACTCAGATCCAGAAGGACAATCGAGTAATCAAAATCACACATACAACAAGCAAGCTCATACTAATGTAATCACTCAAAAAGTTATCGAGAGAACTGCCTGACACACTCTCACGGTACAATACTATCGTCAGGAAACATATGGTTGAAAAACCATGTTCCACACCCCAATATCAGAGGTTGAGTGGGTGTACCACTACCATACCAAGATATTAAGGAAGCTAAAAATATAGCTTGTGGTAACAAGGGTGAGGCTACTAAGGTGTTCATAAACAAACAATGTAATATCAACCATCAAAGCAACACCCATGGCAGTGGGTATTAACAACAACACAAGCAATCAATCCAAACAAGTTTACCACTAGCCTTAAGCATATACAACAAGGTACTACTAAATATAATGATAACACTAGCACCAATCTTATGCTAAGGTAAACACCCATACAATTTCCAAACAGCAAAACAAACAAAACACAGATGAATTATCTAGTTATTTAATAAGCTAAAGTCTACACCAAAGCTAAGGAATCACTCACATATGAAAGGAACCAAACAAACCAGTGGCTCAATAAATTGTAACAAGTCAATAAAACACACTCTAAAACATAATAACAACAAGGTACATTACTCTTAGCAAAATATCAAAATGACAGGAGTCAACTATTAGCATACTAGTATGGGAAATTTACACAGGCATGCCCTAAGGGATAATTGCATTCCACAACCCATCAATGCACACAACTACAATATATACACCATAATAACAGAAGGTAAAACATTATAAACATGCTAGGAAACATCATACACTTCTAAAAATAAAAGGACAATAATAAAGGAGCAAACTCAACATCTAGTGGGACACTAATGCAACACTAGAGGAGCAATCAATACTATGAGCATGAATTTTTCCTAGACCATAAGACACGAATAAAAACACCTACTAACAGTACATATACCTTACACATGCTAGTAATCAAATATACCTAAAATAATGCTATGAAAACAACTACTCATACTAGTGAAAACAATATAGCTAAATAAAACAATCAATGCTACACATGCTCTCCTATGAAATAAGGTGCAAGCTAACAGAGGTGATACCATCACCACATCAGTACCAAAATGGTACTGGACCCAACACAATTATAACAAAAACTTAGATACTAATCATAGCAATACTAGTCCACAAAATCTATTCCACAAAAATACTAGAAAACAATAAGAGACTGATTCTATTTCTATTTGTTTCCCAAACAAGCACAAACTTCCTAACAGATTATTAATGAAAGAAAACAACTTAATAACAGTGTCCAACACATCTACTCATGCTTGGAAACAAGTTTCTAACAAACAATTATTTATTCACAAACAAACACACAATATTTAAAATAAACAGAAAACTGCTGTTTCTAGAAATGCACACCAAAAGTAATACAGAGCTCTAAAAATTATGCCAATCTAGTATTTCATAGATCTAATCACACGCAAGCTCATACAATTGGATTCACATCAAAAATCATTTTAAAACTCTCTCTAAAAATCTTGGAAATAGCTATTGGTCTTTTACCAAATTGGATGGCATTTCCAAATGGTAGCTCACCTTGATGCAAGGTAAAATCTCACTGATAGATCTATCCAAGGGCTACTCAAAATAGTTTGGTTTGCAAGATTTGGTCACTTAAAACTCAAGTTATGATTAAAATGGTAAAAAAGAGTGCTTCTGCCATTTTTAATAGTTCTCTCAAAATATAGAACCAAATGCATTTCTTTAAGTTGGGTGTGGTTAAGAATTAGTAGATCTAGATCTTTGATTTTTGGTTTGGCAAATTTTACTCGTTTGCATTTTCATTTCGAATTAAAGTAACCTGCTGAAATAGATCTGCAGAAAAAAAGAATAACGAATCAACCTGCGCGGGTCAACGGGCCAGATCCAGAGGGAGATGGGCCGCGCGGAGCGAGGCCGGCCCGCTGGACGAGCGCGCGCGCCGAAACGGTACGCCGCCGTTCGATGGGAGATCTGCGGTCGAGATCTGACGGGGATGGATTCGAATAGGGCCACGGGATGCAGATCCGGTGGCTGAGGAGCAGCCACGTCGACGCGCGCCGGCGTCGACCAAGAAGTGGCAGCGAGAAAGACAGAGCGCGGAGGCCGGGGCAGAATCTTGCCGGAGCCTCGCCGTGGTGCGATTCCAAAGCTCCCTGGATGCGCAACTAGGCTCTGGAGGATCCAAAACGCGCTGCCAGTAGAGTGCGACCATTGGATTTCGAGGGGGAGGCCCAAAACAGGGAGCTCACGGGGGCCGAGCGGAGGTTGACCTCGGTCACCATCGGGGCTGGTGTTTCGAGGAGTGGAACTCCAAATTGGAGGGGGCATGAGCATCAAGGGAGTTCAAGGGAGGTAGGGAAGGAGACGGGGCCCTCGGAAACGGCCGGTACCAGGGGATTGCCGCGGAGCTCGCCGGCGGGTTGGGGAGTCCGATTCCGGCGGTGGTGGGATAAACAGAGAGGGGTTTTGGGCCAGGGGTTCGATTGGGATGAAGAGGAGTGGTATTGGCAGCATGAACGCAAGAAGGAGGCTCGGGAGGGAGCTAGCCGTAGAGCTCGGCCTCACGGCTTCCATGGCGGTCACCGCGGTGAGGGCGAGCTGGCCAGAGAGGATCTCCTCGGGGGAGACCATGTCAGGGAGGTGTGCGGTGGTGAGGAGAGGGAAATGCCACAAGGGCTCGGGCAGAGGAGGTCCAGGGAGTTGGGGGTTTGGGCGTTCTCTCACAGCACCCGAAGGTGTTTGTTAAGAAGTAGAGAGGGATGAGAGGGACCAGGGAGTGGGGGAAACGGCTCTTCGAGCTAGGGGAGGTCAACCCTTCTAGAAGGTGGGGTCCATGGAGGCAGCAAGGCATGGGGGAGGGCTGTGGCATGTCAGCCCATGCCATTGCTTATGGTTTAAGCTATGTGGGGATGAGGTGGATGGGTATGGGCATTGCAATTTCGTCCAGGAAGTCAATGGGGTGGGGCCTAGGTGTCTAGGCAGCTAGGGAATCCAATGGGAGTGAAGAAGGAGGAAAAATATCCTCTAAAGATCATTTTCAAAAATTGAGCAGAAAGTGTTTGTGCTGGTTTTCTTCAAAAACTTGAACACAACATATGCAAGAAAATATGTCTAGGAGGTAGGGGATGGAAAATGGGGTAGGGTAGTGGTGGTATCCCACTTTCCTCAAATTGTTTTCTTTGAAAACTTTCAATTTTCCAAAAACTGCTGTTTCTGTTTTTAAATGTTTTCTCCAAAATTTTGAATAGAAGATATGTTTGAAAACATGCTTAATGGATAGAGAATCAAAAATTGAGTCTAGGGGTGGTGATCCCCAAATTTTCTGAAAACATTTGTTTCACAAAAGTTTGGAAATTCAAAAAGTGCTGAAACTGTTTTTGGATGTTTTCTTCAAAAATTTGAAAATGACCAGCAAATGTTTTTGGATAACTAGGTCACATATGACCCTAGGAATGTTGGGGAATTTTCCCAATAATTTTAGAAATACTTTTATTAACAAAAACATTAAAAGTCCATTTCTGGCCTTTTTGAAAATAGCATTTAATAAATAGGAAAATGTTTATAAACCAAGTATTTTTGAGTTGGGGTGGAAGGGTATATAATATAGGTCACAAAGGTGATTTTTAATAACCCTTTAGAAAATATTTGAGATACCAAGTGCAAAAGGATGATAACATGAATTTATTTAATAAGCCAAAATCCCTGAGAGAGGATAAATCACATGATCATGGGGAGCAAAAATGGATCACATGAATATGATGTAATATTCATGAAGATGACAAGGGAAGGTTCCAAGTGCAAAAGGATGATAACATGAATTTATTTAATAAGCCAAAATCCCTGAGAGAGGATAAATCACATGATCATGGGGAGCAAAAATGGATCACATGAATATGATGTAATATTCATGAAGATGACAAGGGAAGGTTCACTTAGCTCAAAAAAGGATAGGAGTGATTTTTAGGAAGACTTAACAAAAGCATCATGATAACAGGGACATGATTCTATTTGTTGGGAAGACCTCAAGAGGGCTTTGGAAGAAAATGAATGGGTTTGATAATCAAATACAAACATAAGTATAGGGCTCATAGATAGGTACCATTATATCCATGATGATATACTGGTCAAAGATCAGGATTCCTCCTTATGGCAGGAGGCCAAACTAGAGAAGTAAAACAGAACATAAGATGAGATATAAATAGGATATAACATGCTACTGATGTAAGGGATTGTTATTTGTAGATCTCATACAAATAAAACAACTCACAACTATCCACAATAGTTATAAATACTTTGAGGCAAGGAAAAGATAAGGTCACCTCATAAGCATGTAATAATAAGACTTTAACAAGTTCCCTCAAGCATGGGAGTTCTGAAATTTAAATTCTTGGAGTTTTTCCCTCAAGTGTTTTAGAGAAAGTTAGTGGTCAAGCCAAACCACTTAAGGAGGATTTTTATAAAAGAGGTTCATCTCAATTCTTGTTATTTATGTAACCATTTTGTTTTGGTTGGGTTCCAACACCAACACTCAAGATCAAACAAGGCAGACAGAGGTGAAACAAGATTAATTGTTAAGCATTTTTAAAAAGTTTTTGTTGGCCCTAATTTTTGGCTCCCCAACAACTGCATTTTGTTGGTTTCCAAAAAGTGGGGTGTGACATATACCCACAGGAATAGCGGTAGACTTATCAGCCATTTGTAAAGATATATCAGTTGGTATCAATTTTTCTAGGAGGAGTCTTTTATAGAGAGTAAAAGGCATGACACTAACTCCAGCACCCAAATCACACAAAGCAGTTCTAACATAATTATTTTTAATAGAACAGGGAATAGTTGGTATACCAGGATCTCCAAGCTTCTCAGGAACCTTGCCATTAAAAGAGTAATTAGCAAGCATAGTGGAAATTTCCTCATTAGGGATCTTCCTTTTGTTAGAGACAATATCTTTCATATATTTAGCATAAGGAGGCAATTTAATAGCATCAGTTAAAGGAATTTAAAAGAACAAAGGTTTCATCCACTCACAAAACTTGTTATAATGTTCTTCTTCCTTAGATTTGTGTTTCTTATTAGGAAAAGGCTTTGGTTTTTGTACCCAAGGTTCTCTCTCATTACCATGTTTATTAGCAATGAAATCCTCCTTAGTGTACTTTGCAGTTTTAGTTTGCTTTTCAGGTTCAACTACATGTTCTTCTTTATCGGAAGCTTCACTTTTATCATTACCACTTTCAGTTTCAGCATCAGAGATAGATATACTATTAGGATCTTTAGCAAGTTCAGAGGATTCTACAACAGTTTTATGTTTCTTCTTCTTCTTTCTTCTTAGTATGAATAACGTATTATTAGTTTGCTGAGAATCTTGTTCAATTCTGTTAGGATGTCCCTCAGGATATAAAGGATCTTGTGTAGCAATACCACTTCTAGTTCTTATTTCATAAGCATGCTTTTCTTTAGAAGCATTAACTAGCAAATCGTTTTGCACTTTAGCAAGTTGATCAATTTGAGTTTGAACCATTTTAAAGTGTTTAACAAGCATTGTAACATCATTAGAGGTTCTTTCTATAATACCATGCAAATTATCAATAGCTCTAGAGTTTTCCATTAGGTGATTTTGCAGTGTCATATTAAAATTATCTTGCTTAGTAACATAATTATCAAATTCATCTAAACATTGATCAGGAGGTTTATTATAGGGAATATCTCTACTATCAAAATATTGGAGAGAGTGTACCTAAATGGTGGATGAGTGAGGGATTAGCTTACATAATTCTTCTATGGGTGGAAGATTCTTCACATCTTCAGATTTAATACCCCTCACTTTAAGAGATTTCTTGGCTTCTCTCATCACTTCATCATTTAATTAAATCATTTCCCTCTTCTTGGGTGTTGGTGTTGGTATTGATACTGGAGCAGGGGTCGGCTCAGGCTCAACCATAGTCCAATCATCATGATTTTGGCTTATTTTAGCCATTAATTCCTCAGCTTCATATGGAGTTCTTTGCCTGAAAACACAACCATCATAACTATCCAGGTATGTCCTAGATTCAACAGTTAGTCCATTATAGAATATATCAAGAACTTCATTATTTTCTAGCTTATGCCCAGGTGTAGCCCTAACTAAAGAACAAAACCTTGCCCAAGATACAGGCAATTTCTCTCCTTCTAATTGCTTGAAATTAAATATATTTTGTAAAGCAGCATGCTGAGCACTAGCAAGAAAAATTTTCTGAAATAAAACATTAACCAAACCAATAGGACAATCAATAGATCTGGGAGACAAATTATTAAACCAAGTTTTAGCTTCATCTTTTAATGAGAAAGGGAATATTTTAGCAACAAAGTAGCTACGTTTCTTAAGATCATCAGAGAATAAACTACTCAAAGAGGAGAGCTCATTCATATGTTTCATAACACTTTCATTTTCAGTACCACAAAAATGTTCTTTCTCAAAAATAGATATATAAGATAAATCAAGAGATAAATCATAATCCTTATCCCTAATATTAATGGGAGAAGTGGTAAACTTAGCATCAGGAGATAATTTATATTTAACAGCACGACTTTCAATAAGACTTATAGCAGCATCTTTATCCTTCATGGAATGTATTTCATCAATAAGATCATCATTAAGTTCAATATAGGAATCATCAAAATCATCACTAGGATTCTCTCTAAACTCAGGTGAAACAGCAGGAGTAACAGGATTTTTATCAGGAGTTTCAGTGTTTGCAATATTTTTAGCTTTAGTAATAGTAGCATCTAAGAAAGTACCGAGAGAACCACTCTCATCAAGCACAGTAGAAGCATCATCAAAAGTATCAGAAGTATTTTCAGATTCAGCAGAAGTAGCATGTTGTCGCACCCTGGTTTCTAGGGGATACTCATCGGGCCGAACTGGATAGCAGATGCTTGGATTATGGGGCATAACTGCTCCCACGTCCCAGCTTCCTGGTAGGCCTGCGCTTATGCGCGACAACACAAGCCCTGCTATTCCACCGTCGATGTAAACTATCCACTAGAGACCATAGGCACTACTGTCGACGTACTTCATACCAATCACACATGGTACGTCAACAGCGTTAAACAGAATGATACCACAACATATCTCTAAGACACAAAAGATTGAAATAAGGTTGCAAATAGCTCTCATTAGAGCAGAGATAGCAAATACAGTCATTCAGAGGGCACATGCCCCAACAATACATCAGTACAATACAGCGGAAGCATTCAACATGTCTGAGTACAGACAAGAACCAAATAGGCCTAAGAGGCCGGAAACAAACAGACGGAGCCCATCCACGAAGTCTCGGATCCTGCCCGGGTCCGCTATCTACTCGTCAGCAGCTTCGTCGTACTCCACGTAGTAGCCTCCATGGGGATCCTCGGAATCGTCGTCTGCGTAAACCACAGCCCCAAAGGGGTCAGTACACCAACGTACTGGCAAGCAAGACTCACAGTTCACCAAAGTGTAACCCGTCAACACCAAGCACAGATGCTTTGGGTTCAACGGAGGAAGGGTGGTATAAAAGATGCGGCAGCGGGCTGCACTAACCAATTACAGAAACATACTATGACTTCCGACTAACAGAAAGGAGATAAGATAGCGTATCGTAACCAACTATAACTAACCACCAGACAAGACCCATCCTGGATCTCGCCCCTTATCCAAAGAAGCAATCCGAGGATAACTCACACAGTTGGATTAATGATGGTTCAGGTTATTGTGTCAATAAACCTATTACTAGTCAAGTTATTATAGTTAGGTGTAAGTTGTCTGAGTACTTGTTAGCCAGTACTTTCACCAAGTCGTCACATAACCGCGGACAACACGGCTTCTCGAGAAGATTCATCCCTGCAGGGTGTGCTCCAGTACCCGTACACACTCGAGCCACCAACTAAAACTTAGGTGGACTCGACACGACTCGAACCATCACTACAGCCTGTCCTAGGAGCCACGGAGCTATAAGGTCCCAGCCACGCAGCCGAATACTCAGCGCAGGTGTGCAAAACTCCCGCAGGACACAACACCCCGGCACTACAGGCCTCGCCCTATATGTGTGCGTCATCATCATCATCAGTAACCATGGGAGCGACCCATTTATGCGTATGAGCCAAATGGAACACCCGAACTAAGTGTGGCTCTTCGGACAAACTGCGGATCAGATCAAAGCCGAGGGGGGTTCCATACCACCACCCGGATGCGGTGAGCACGCTCATCATGGATCAGTAGACAAGACCCTTTTCCTAATTAGGGTCGACACTAGCAGGCCTCAAAACCACGACGGGCCTCCTGCCGGTGCCTTATCATCATATTATTATTACCCAAGCCTTAACAGGTTGTTGTTTAAACATCGAGCCCATAGAACATAATAGAAATATGATAACGGAAAGTAACGGGTAACAGACTCGAGCAGAAACAACCCTAAGCATGCTAGTAAGACACGGGCTCAAACAACGGGGTTATAGGAGTGGAGGTGAGGCAATATCAAGGTTAAGGGGTTCATGTGATAGGTTCGTAACAGAAACAACTACTACTAAGGCTAGCAGAAAAGAACAACGGAAAGTATCGGTAACCAATGTTGAAAGGAACACAGTGGTTCATGTGAGTGATAACTTGCCTGCAAACCCAGTAGCCTGGTACTGAGCCAAAACCTCAGAAGGGGTGTCGTAAGGATCGTCGGTATCAACGTCGTCGTCTATCCGAGAAGAAGCAAACAGACAATGCAGAAAGGGTAGACAATCAATATCATGGCATAGTGCACAATCATGGGGGTGATGCATGTCATGTTAATAGTTGCATCAAAATAAACTAGTTGACATGGTAACACAAATTAAATGGACACATATGCAATTTTGAGTTGCATATGAAAAGCCCATGAATTTTGGGTTAGATTAGTTGTTTTCCAACTAATCAACAGATGAGGGTGAATTAGTATGATGCATGGATGAGGAAAACATCAAAATAACAACAATAGAACCAATTTAAAATAGGGTTTATCAATTTAGAAATTTATTTAGTAAGTTATGGAATTTTTTGGTTCCTTAAAGGGATTACACAAATAGTTGTTGTTTTCACCAATTTAAATTGTGCAAAACAAATAACAAAATTCATATTTGAAAAGTTCACACTTTGATGGTTTGAAAACATATTTTGCATGTTCAAAATTATTTTATTTTGAGCAAGTTATGATTTTATCAAATTTAAATGAATTAAACAAGGATTAAATTATTTAGGCAATTTAAATTATTCAAATCATGAAACAAAATTTATATTTGGTTAGGTGGTTTAATTTGACATGGAAAACATATTTTATTTGTGTTATTTGGATTAATATTGAATTAGTTATGAATTTTATCAAATATGAAAGGAATAGGTTTGAATTTGAAATTTGAAATTATTTGCAATGGTCAAAACAGAAAACAAATGGCTTAATTAGATAGAGAATTAAATTTGGTATTGAAAACATATAAAAAATGTTAAATTTGGAGTTGTAATTAATTAGTTAGGCAATTTTGAAGTTTGGTTGATAATCTGCCATTTATTTCACTGCTAGGGACTTAAAACGAAACTGCAGGGACCTAGAAAAATATCCAGGGACCTGTGTGCAATTTAGGGGCCTGTGAAGATCTGAAAAAAATAAAACTGAAAAAAAGGTGGCTAATGCGCGGGGGGTGGGGGTCGAACCCGAGACCCCCTGGGTGCGCGCACAGGGCTTCGCTAGCCATCTGGGTTGGTTCTGTTTCGTGATAGGTACAGAGAAGGGTGAGGGTTATTATTCAGTTACGAGTGGTAACTGAACCTTCTGAATCGTTATCGTGCAGGTACAGACGAGCGAGGGCAGGGACAGGCAGCGATCGCTGGATCGCTCGCCGCGGTGCGTGCGGTGGCTCCAGCGTGCGGGCGCTGCGGCCTGCCGGCGGGTGGCCGGGGCGGCCGTGGGGCCGTGGGCCCGGAGAGGAGGAGGCGACCAGGAGGGAAGGGAGCGGAGGCGGGCTCACCTCGCAGAGGGAGCAGGGGCGCTCGAGGAAGGCGCTCGGGAGGTCCGGTCGGCGGCGAACGGAGGATGGCGGCGGCGCTCCGTTGGTCGTCGGGGAAGACCGAGGCCACGGGGAGGATGAGGAAGCCCGTGCGGTTCCGTTCCCGGCCCTAGCGCGGCCGGGCGGGCACCGTGGCGGCGGCGCCTCGCCGGAGAAGGAGGCGGTGAGGAGCTCTCGGTGGTGGAGAAGCAGGGAGAGGGAGAGCGCGGGAGGAGAGCGGCGCGAGGGAGGAGAAGGGCTTAGGGCACGGGGGAGCCCTAGGGCTAGGGTTATAGGGGAGGTGGAGGCTCGATCAACCGTTCCCTGCCTCCGATGCGTACGTGGACTCCATGGATGAGCTCCGTACGGTACGGAGGTAGGAGAAGGTCGTGAGGGGTACCAGGCCTTTGGCCCAATTGGGCTGCCTCCTTTTGCCCACTCTCCCTCTCTTTAATCTTCCTTTTATTTTTATTTTTATTTTTTTCAGATTTGGCAAAAGGGAGAGAAACAAATGGGTTTAGGGTTAGACAAATTTTTAGGACAAATTTTTAATGATTCCTTTTGTAACCACACATTAAAATAAACCTTTGTTTTCCAAAAATAAATTTAACGGATGTTATTGTTTTGGAAATTAAAATAATTTGAGCAATTTTGGTATCGGAAGAATAAATGAACCTAGGCCAAAAAAAAAAATTAAGGTTTTGGATTCCACTTTTTGGTGGAACAAAATATTGTTGGTTTGGTAGTTTTTAGTTGACACATTGTAACATAACAAATATGAACCAAAATTGAATTTTGGTTTTGGAAATCAAATAGAAATCAGATGGAAACAGATGCAAAGAATATGATGACATGATGCAAAGCAATAAAAAAAAACAAGAAACAAACATTGTAAAGGGAGAGTTTTCATACTTGGGATGTTACAAAACGCCCCCCCTTGAAGGAATCGCGCCCCGAGATTCCTACTGAGAAAGGAAAAGGTCCGGATACTTCTTGCGAAGATCCTCTTCGGTCTCCCACGTTGCCTCTTTATCGGAATGATGCGACCATTGCACTTTCAAGAACTTGGTGCTCTTGTTGCGAGTCTTACGAACGGTCTCATCGAGAATACGAACAGGGTGCTCCTCATAAGATAGATCATCTTGCAGTTCAATGGAATCATGATCAACTGCACGATCTGGATCTTTGAAACACCTCTTGAGCTGTGACACGTGAAACACATCGTGCACCTTGGATAGTTTTTCTGGAAGTTCAAGACGATAGGCATTTTCCGCACGCCTTGAGAGAATGTTGAACGGACCAATGTATCTCGGTGCTAGCTTTCCTTTGACACCAAAACGATGAGTGCCTCTGAGGGGAGTTACACGGAGATATGCTTTGTCACCAGGTGCATAAATCATATCCCTGTGCTTGCTGTCATAGTAGCTTTTCTGACGAGACTGAGCAATCTTGAGATTGTCACGAATGATTCGAACTTTCTCTTCGGCTTCCTTAACAATGTCAGGGCCTAAGAGTGAACGTTCACCAGCTCCAGACCAATTGATTGGACTCCTGCATCTGCGGCCATAGAGTGCTTCAAACGGTGCCATGCCTAGGCTTGCCTGGAAGCTGTTGTTGTAGGAGAATTCAGCATATGGAAGGCATTCCTCCCATTTCATGCCAAAGGAGAGACCACATGCTCTGAGCATATCCTCGAGAATCTGATTGACTCTTTCGACTTGCCCTTGAGACTGAGGATGATAAGCCGTGCTGAACAGAAGTTTGGTGCCCAATGCTTCTTGAAAACTCTTCCAGAAATGAGAAGTGAATATGCTTCCACGGTCTGAGCTTATTTCCAATGGAACACCATGAAGAGGAACAATCTTTGTTGTGTAGAGCTCTGCTAACTGGCTAGCTGAGATTGTTTCTTTGACAGCAAAGAAGTGAGCTACCTTAGTGAGACGATCAATAACAACGAAGATTGCATCGTTGCCCTTCTTGGACTTTGGAAAACCAGTGACGAAGTCCATTTCAATCATGTCCCACTTCCACTCAGGAATTTTCAGAGGCTGGAGAAGACCGGCTGTTTTCTGATGGACTGCCTTGACACGTTGACAAACGTCGCATTCAGAAACGTATTTAGCAATTTCACGTTTCATGCCAGACCACCAATACAGAGTCTTGAGATCCTGGTACATCTTTGTACTTCCAGGGTGTATGGAGAGAGGAGTTTCATGAGCCTCCTTGAGAATAACATCTTTGAGACTTTGAACTTGAGGAACCGCAATGCGTCCTTCGAAGAACACCGTTCCCTTGTCATCAATTGAGAAGCACTCATACTTCACATTGCCTGCTTTGATGTTATTTGCGATCTTCTTGATCTCAGCATCACGAAGTTGTTCAGAACGAATCTTGTCCTCGAGAGTTGGACTGGCTGTCAAGTTTGCAAGATAACCTTGAGGGACAAGACCAAGGTTCAGCTTCTGGAATTCTTCATGAAGCGGAGGTTGGCTTTCCATGATCATGAGATTATTGCAATAAGACTTGCGACTGAGAGCATCGGCCATAACATTAGCCTTGCCTGGAGTGTAAGAAATGGTAAGATCGAAGTCTTTGATCTTTTCAATCCATCTCCTTTGCCTGAGGTTTAGATCTGGCTGAGTGAAGATGTATTTCAGACTCTTATGATCGGAAAAGATTTCAGTGCGATTACCCAACAAGTATTGCCTCCATTTCTTGAGGGCAAACACAACTGCTGCAAGTTCAAGGTCATGTGTGGGATAATTGAGCTCATGTGCATTCAACTGACGTGAAGCATAAGCTACAACTTGACGTTCTTGCATAAGAACTGCTCCTAGACCTTGTTGAGAAGCATCACAGAATATCTGAAAAGGTTTGGTAGTATCTGGGCCAACCAGAACTGGTGTAGAAGTGAGTTTAGTCTTGAGGAGGTTGAAACTTTCATCACATTGTGGAGACCAAACGAACTTCTTGTCCTTCTTTGTCAGATCAGTGAGAGGTTTGGCAATCTTGGAGAAGTTTTGGACGAAACGACGGCAATAGCTAGCCAAACCAAGAAAACTTCTGACTTGCTTCACCGTCTTAGGAGGTTTCCAATCAACAATTGCCTTAACCTTTTCTGGATCAATGGCTATGCCCTTGGCAGAGATGACATGACCAAGATAAGCAACTTCTGGAATCCAGAATTCACATTTGGAGAATTTGGCATACAGACGATGCTCGCGAAGTTTCATGAGAGTGAGACGAAGATGTTCTCCATGCTCTTCCTCGGATTTTGAGTAGACAAGAATATCATCAAGATATACCACAACGAACTTGTCGAGGTATTCATGGAAGACAGAATTCATTAGTCGAGAGAATGTCGCCGGTGCATTGGTGAGACCAAAGGACATGACGGTGTATTCATATAAACCGTAGCGAGTGGTGAAAGCTGTCTTTGGAATATCTTCCTTTCTGATCTTTATTTGATGGTAACCCATTCTCAAGTCCAGCTTGGAGAATATTGAAGCTCCAGCAAGTTGATCAAAAAGATCATCGATACGAGGAATTGGATACTTGTTTTTGATGGTTTTCTCGTTGAGAGGACGATAGTCAACCACGAGTCTCTTTGTTTGATCCTTCTTCGCAACGAACAGAGTTGGGCATCCCCAAGCCGAGGAGCTAGGTTGAATGTAACCTTTCTCCATGTACATATCGATTTGCTCCTTCAACAACTTCAGTTCAGGAGGAGCTATCTTGTATGGATGCTTAGAGATTGGAGCAGTGCCTGGTTCAAGTTCGATCACGAACTCAACTGCTCTGTCAGGAGGCATTCCTGGCAATTCTTCTGGAAAGACATCGGGGAAGTCACAAACCACCGGAATAGTTTCAATAGATGGTAGAGGATTTGCATTGAGGGTGTAGAGTTGAGCAACTGGATTTTCAGCATGGAAGTAGACTATCTGGCCAGAAGGGTGTGTGATTTTGACAGCCTTAGCAGGACAATCAATGACTGCTTTGTTGGCTACCAACCAATCCATCCCAAGGATGACATCAATATCTGAAGAGTGGAGAGCTATCAGAGATGCCTGGAATGGTAGGTTTCCAATTGTGATCTCGATGTTCTGGCTAACTTTATTGCTTTGCCAGCTAGATCCCGGTGATTTCACTAGGAGAGGGATAGACAACTGTTCGAAGTTGATTCCACTGGTGTTTGCAAAGCATTGAGAGATGAAAGAGTGTGAAGCACCAGAATCGAACAAGACTTTAGCACGAAACGAGTTCACAAGAAGTGTGCCCATTACAACCTCTGGAGATTCTTCTGCTCCCTGGGCCTTGACATGGTTCACCCTCACAGTTCTCAAGACAGACTTGTTCTTGTTGCGGGGCCTAGGCGAAGGAGTGTGTACCATCACATGATTGACCTTAGAGGTAGGTAGTGATGGTAGCTTGTTCTGCGGGCACTTGTAAGAGTAGTGTCCTGATAGACCGCACTTGAAGCATGTACTAGCAGAACGAGGAGCTGTTGGACTTGGCTGAGATGGAGCACCTCCTAAAGATACCACTGGGGTGGGAGGGCGGGGAAGAATTCCTGCCGGGCTTGGCAAGCAGATGGGCGGTGTTGTAGTGGTATATGGAACCCAAACTCTTCGTTTTTGTGGAGGCATGATAGCTTTCGAGAGATTTGCCTGTTCACGAGAGTGCTTACGAGATTCCTCAACCAACTTGCGCCCATGCTCTTCCTTTAGAGCGATGTTGATGAGGTCCTCAAAATTCTTGGCCTTGACGTTGGTGAGAGCATACTTGAGTTCCGGGTTGAGACCCCTGCGGAACTTTGCCATCTTTCTCGCTTCCGTGGATATTTCATCTCCGGCGTAGCGAGCCAGACGATTGAACTCTCTTTGGTATTCGAGAACGTCCAGACTGCCTTGTGTGAAAGAATAGAATTCCTCACGCATTTTCTCCATGAGCCCATCGGGAATGTGATGGCGCACGAAGGCTTGCTTGAAATCCTCCCATGTGATTGCCACACTAGAACCTCTCATTTCTTGGAAATTCTCCCACCAAGACATGGATTGTCCACGGAGAAGGTAGGTCACGTAAGGAACACGGTCCTCGTCAGCCACATGAGCTACCACAAGAGTACGGTCCATTTCACGGAGCCAGTCATCAGCATCCAATGGCTCGGAGGAGTTATCAAACGTGCGCGGATTGAGCTCAAGGAACTCCCGAATAGACACCCGGGCGTTGCCATTACTCCCAAGGTCTTGGTTCTGCTGCATCTGCTTTATAACTTGTGTCATCTGAGACAGCACTTTCCCCATCTCAGGTGGCAGTGTGGGTTCTTCGTCACCACTTTCCATCCTGAAGAGGATACCAAGATTAACACACTAACCGGATAACAAAATCCAATATAAGTGCTTAAAAGGAATACTTCAGACGGTAAGAAGGTAGCATGGATCAAACATATACTACCCTCAACGTTCACCATAAATGGTTTGAGTACGAAAGGATAACTAAACATAGCTAGGAATGGATACATCAATGGACGAAAGGTTCTTGAGAGAAACATGATATCGAAGCAACATCAGGAAACTCGCGACCAAAACTCCTAAGGTACTACGGAAGAACCCAGAACACGTGAAATCCTAACTTGAAAGTTTAGGTGAGAAGAGAAAAACAACGTTGCACTTCCTTACCAGAAAAGGGAGGGTGGGTGGGGAAAGAAATAAAATGGCAGAATTCCTACTCTCACGTTTCATTTTTCCTATATAGCTACAAAATAGTTTCTAGACTCAAACTGCGACCAGTAAAAGGGATCCTACAGGCAGACAGGCTCTGATACCATTTGTCGCACCCTGGTTTCTAGGGGATACTCATCGGGCCGAACTGGATAGCAGATGCTTGGATTATGGGGCATAACTGCTCCCACGTCCCAGCTTCCTGGTAGGCCTGCGCTTATGCGCGACAACACAAGCCCTGCTATTCCACCGTCGATGTAAACTATCCACTAGAGACCATAGGCACTACTGTCGACGTACTTCATACCAATCACACATGGTACGTCAACAGCGTTAAACAGAATGATACCACAACATATCTCTAAGACACAAAAGATTGAAATAAGGTTGCAAATAGCTCTCATTAGAGCAGAGATAGCAAATACAGTCATTCAGAGGGCACATGCCCCAACAATACATCAGTACAATACAGCGGAAGCATTCAACATGTCTGAGTACAGACAAGAACCAAATAGGCCTAAGAGGCCGGAAACAAACAGACGGAGCCCATCCACGAAGTCTCGGATCCTGCCCGGGTCCGCTATCTACTCGTCAGCAGCTTCGTCGTACTCCACGTAGTAGCCTCCATGGGGATCCTCGGAATCGTCGTCTGCGTAAACCACAGCCCCAAAGGGGTCAGTACACCAACGTACTGGCAAGCAAGACTCACAGTTCACCAAAGTGTAACCCGTCAACACCAAGCACAGATGCTTTGGGTTCAACGGGAGGAAGGGTGGTATAAAAGATGCGGCAGCGGGCTGCACTAACCAATTACAGAAACATACTATGACTTCCGACTAACAGAAAGGAGATAAGATAGCGTATCGTAACCAACTATAACTAACCACCAGACAAGACCCATCCTGGATCTCGCCCCTTATCCAAAGAAGCAATCCGAGGATAACTCACACAGTTGGATTAATGATGGTTCAGGTTATTGTGTCAATAAACCTATTACTAGTCAAGTTATTATAGTTAGGTGTAAGTTGTCTGAGTACTTGTTAGCCAGTACTTTCACCAAGTCGTCACATAACCGCGGACAACACGGCTTCTCGAGAAGATTCATCCCTGCAGGGTGTGCTCCAGTACCCGTACACACTCGAGCCACCAACTAAAACTTAGGTGGACTCGACACGACTCGAACCATCACTACAGCCTGTCCTAGGAGCCACGGAGCTATAAGGTCCCAGCCACGCAGCCGAATACTCAGCGCAGGTGTGCAAAACTCCCGCAGGACACAACACCCCGGCACTACAGGCCTCGCCCTATATGTGTGCGTCATCATCATCATCAGTAACCATGGGAGCGACCCATTTATGCGTATGAGCCAAATGGAACACCCGAACTAAGTGTGGCTCTTCGGACAAACTGCGGATCAGATCAAAGCCGAGGGGGGTTCCATACCACCACCCGGATGCGGTGAGCACGCTCATCATGGATCAGTAGACAAGACCCTTTTCCTAATTAGGGTCGACACTAGCAGGCCTCAAAACCACGACGGGCCTCCTGCCGGTGCCTTATCATCATATTATTATTACCCAAGCCTTAACAGGTTGTTGTTTAAACATCGAGCCCATAGAACATAATAGAAATATGATAACGGAAAGTAACGGGTAACAGACTCGAGCAGAAACAACCCTAAGCATGCTAGTAAGACACGGGCTCAAACAACGGGGTTATAGGAGTGGAGGTGAGGCAATATCAAGGTTAAGGGGTTCATGTGATAGGTTCGTAACAGAAACAACTACTACTAAGGCTAGCAGAAAAGAACAACGGAAAGTATCGGTAACCAATGTTGAAAGGAACACAGTGGTTCATGTGAGTGATAACTTGCCTGCAAACCCAGTAGCCTGGTACTGAGCCAAAACCTCAGAAGGGGTGTCGTAAGGATCGTCGGTATCAACGTCGTCGTCTATCCGAGAAGAAGCAAACAGACAATGCAGAAAGGGTAGACAATCAATATCATGGCATAGTGCACAATCATGGGGGTGATGCATGTCATGTTAATAGTTGCATCAAAATAAACTAGTTGACATGGTAACACAAATTAAATGGACACATATGCAATTTTGAGTTGCATATGAAAAGCCCATGAATTTTGGGTTAGATTAGTTGTTTTCCAACTAATCAACAGATGAGGGTGAATTAGTATGATGCATGGATGAGGAAAACATCAAAATAACAACAATAGAACCAATTTAAAATAGGGTTTATCAATTTAGAAATTTATTTAGTAAGTTATGGAATTTTTTGGTTCCTTAAAGGGATTACACAAATAGTTGTTGTTTTCACCAATTTAAATTGTGCAAAACAAATAACAAAATTCATATTTGAAAAGTTCACACTTTGATGGTTTGAAAACATATTTTGCATGTTCAAAATTATTTTATTTTGAGCAAGTTATGATTTTATCAAATTTAAATGAATTAAACAAGGATTAAATTATTTAGGCAATTTAAATTATTCAAATCATGAAACAAAATTTATATTTGGTTAGGTGGTTTAATTTGACATGGAAAACATATTTTATTTGTGTTATTTGGATTAATATTGAATTAGTTATGAATTTTATCAAATATGAAAGGAATAGGTTTGAATTTGAAATTTGAAATTATTTGCAATGGTCAAAACAGAAAACAAATGGCTTAATTAGATAGAGAATTAAATTTGGTATTGAAAACATATAAAAAATGTTAAATTTGGAGTTGTAATTAATTAGTTAGGCAATTTTGAAGTTTGGTTGATAATCTGCCATTTATTTCACTGCTAGGGACTTAAAACGAAACTGCAGGGACCTAGAAAAATATCCAGGGACCTGTGTGCAATTTAGGGGCCTGTGAAGATCTGAAAAAAATAAAACTGAAAAAAAGGTGGCTAATGCGCGGGGGGTGGGGGTCGAACCCGAGACCCCCTGGGTGCGCGCACAGGGCTTCGCTAGCCATCTGGGTTGGTTCTGTTTCGTGATAGGTACAGAGAAGGGTGAGGGTTATTATTCAGTTACGAGTGGTAACTGAACCTTCTGAATCGTTATCGTGCAGGTACAGACGAGCGAGGGCAGGGACAGGCAGCGATCGCTGGATCGCTCGCCGCGGTGCGTGCGGTGGCTCCAGCGTGCGGGCGCTGCGGCCTGCCGGCGGGTGGCCGGGGCGGCCGTGGGGCCGTGGGCCCGGAGAGGAGGAGGCGACCAGGAGGGAAGGGAGCGGAGGCGGGCTCACCTCGCAGAGGGAGCAGGGGCGCTCGAGGAAGGCGCTCGGGAGGTCCGGTCGGCGGCGAACGGAGGATGGCGGCGGCGCTCCGTTGGTCGTCGGGGAAGACCGAGGCCACGGGGAGGATGAGGAAGCCCGTGCGGTTCCGTTCCCGGCCCTAGCGCGGCCGGGCGGGCACCGTGGCGGCGGCGCCTCGCCGGAGAAGGAGGCGGTGAGGAGCTCTCGGTGGTGGAGAAGCAGGGAGAGGGAGAGCGCGGGAGGAGAGCGGCGCGAGGGAGGAGAAGGGCTTAGGGCACGGGGGAGCCCTAGGGCTAGGGTTATAGGGGAGGTGGAGGCTCGATCAACCGTTCCCTGCCTCCGATGCGTACGTGGACTCCATGGATGAGCTCCGTACGGTACGGAGGTAGGAGAAGGTCGTGAGGGGTACCAGGCCTTTGGCCCAATTGGGCTGCCTCCTTTTGCCCACTCTCCCTCTCTTTAATCTTCCTTTTATTTTTATTTTTATTTTTTTCAGATTTGGCAAAAGGGAGAGAAACAAATGGGTTTAGGGTTAGACAAATTTTTAGGACAAATTTTTAATGATTCCTTTTGTAACCACACATTAAAATAAACCTTTGTTTTCCAAAAATAAATTTAACGGATGTTATTGTTTTGGAAATTAAAATAATTTGAGCAATTTTGGTATCGGAAGAATAAATGAACCTAGGCCAAAAAAAAAAATTAAGGTTTTGGATTCCACTTTTTGGTGGAACAAAATATTGTTGGTTTGGTAGTTTTTAGTTGACACATTGTAACATAACAAATATGAACCAAAATTGAATTTTGGTTTTGGAAATCAAATAGAAATCAGATGGAAACAGATGCAAAGAATATGATGACATGATGCAAAGCAATAAAAAAAAACAAGAAACAAACATTGTAAAGGGAGAGTTTTCATACTTGGGATGTTACACATGTGTAGCATGTGGTGGTGTAAGCAGCTTACTCATAACAGACGGTGAATCAAGAGCAACACAGGTGTTCAGAGTTGTACCTCTTCTTGTAGTGGATGGTAATATAGGAAACTTTCCATCAGAAGTCTTACCCATGATGAATGATTGGAAATAGATAATAATACTCTCCGGTGAGCTTGCAAATAAAGCTATGCTCCCCGGCAACGGCTCCAGAAAATAGTCTTGATGACCCACAAGTATAGGGGATCGCAACAGTCTTCGAGGGAAGTAAAACCCAAATTTATTGATTCGACACAAGGGGAGCCAAAGAATTTTTTTTTTGATCCTTAACAAGTGAGTTGTCAATTCACCTGCACCTGAAAGTACTTTTGTTCGCAGTGGTTCATCAGTTGTAACAGTTTTATACTAGCAGCAGTAGTGAAATAATAGCAGGAGTGGAATGAAAACAGCAGCAGTGGTGTTTGAAGTAAACAACGAGATTAAATATTGTAGGCATAGGGATAGATGAACGGGTGTTGCATGGATAAGATAGTTCATATAATAATCAAGACATGGGCATTGCAGATAAATAAGATAAAGCATCCAAGCACTAAGTAACCATAGGCATGTGTTCTGTAAATAGTCGTATGTGCCGCAATGAGAACTTGCACACCATATTTGTCCTACCAGCCCATTTCCAGTGGGGCCTCAAGGGAACTATTGGTAATTAAGGTGCTCCTTTTAATAAAGCACCGGAGCAAAGCATTAACACTCCGTGAACACATGTGATCCTCACATCACAACCATCCCCTTCGGTTGTCCAAATTTCTGTCACTTTGGGGCCTCGGGTTCCGGACAACGATATGTGTAAACAACTTGTAGGTATGATTAAGAAACAATAATTATCATCGTGATTCAGTAACATGTTCAGATCTAAGATCATGGCACTCGGGCCCAAAGTGGCAAACATTAAGCACAACGAGTTGCAACAATGTCAATAGCACTAATACAAGATACTAGGCATTATGCCCTAACAATCACGGCATTATTACATGAACGATCTCATCCAATCCCTACCATCCCCTTCAGCCTAAAGCGGGGGAATTACTCACACATGGATGGGGGAAACATGGATGGTCGATGGATAGGCGTTGGTGATGACGATGGCGATGATCTCCTCCAATTCCCTGTCCCGGCAAGGTGCCAGAACAGGAACTTCTGATCCTCGAATCGAGGTTCGGGGTGGCGGTGACGCTCTGTTGTGTTTCTGTGGAATATGACGAACCCCCTCGTGTTTTAGGGTTGAAGTCTATTTGTAGTCGAAACGGGAGCCTGAGGGGGTGTGGGAGTGGCGCACACCACCAGGTGGCGCGGCCTAGGGGGCGCGCCAGGGGGTAGTGTGGCCCCCCTCTGGCCCCTCTCCTGCTCCCCCTTCTGGCTCCTGGGGTCTTCCGGTGTTTTAAGACCAATGGGGTCTTTTCTCGGCAATTTCCCGAAAGTTGATTTTTCTGCACAAAAACGAGACACCGAGGTAATTCTGCTGAAAACAGCGTTAGTCCGTGTAAGTTGCATTCAAAACACACAAGTTTAGAGGAAAACGATAAGAAAAGTGTTCGGAAAAGGAGATACGTTTTCGACGTATCACCCTCTGGCTCCCCTTGTGGCTGGCTTCCTCTTCTGAACTTCTAAGACCTCTCTGGTATCCCCCTTCTTCTTCTTCTTCTGATCTTCTGAAATAGGGTATCCTGACAGTGCTTTTTCCATCAGATTTCTGGTCCCGGTGTTTATTCTCCAGTAATTATCAAACATGCAAAATAAGATGAAATAACATAAGTAATGCATCATAACATGAAATATATCGATGAATAACAGAAAATAACAATATAAAATAGTGATGCAAAATGGACGTATCAACTCCCCCAAGTTTAGACCTCGCTTGTCCCCAGGCGAAACTGAACTCGGTAAACATTACCACAGGTTTATGGAGTGAGGTGTCGATAAATAAAATATGGACAAGAAGCATCACATCTATCAATACACTAGTCATTTTAGAAAGCAACTCCCTCACATATAATTTAACTTGAAACAAGTAAATGGAGTCACAATAGAGGTGCAAAAAGGAAAACAAAATTGGTGAGGGCAAACTTTATTCTTGGTCAGAGAACAATTAACGTTGTACTTATCTTTCGACCAGAGTCTTTATATTAGAGCTTATATTGCAAAGTTTAACATGCTCAATCATAAAATCTCTTTGAAGTCATTGATAAGTTTCAAATTGGTATTCATTCAGATAAAAACATTTGTACTAAACAAGGAAGAATAAAGGACATGATTGAGTATATCAACATATAAATGGATGGATCACAACAACTCAAATGTTTGCTTAAGACATAAAGGAGTAGGTTTACTCACTCAACATAGAGCTAAAATATAGGCCCGATGTGATAACCTGAAATTTGTTTAGAATGATTATTTTGAGTAGAATAATAACTATCTTCTAATCAGCTTGAGTTTAGCTAATTTTCCGTATTTAAATTTGATGTTATCTTTCATGCAATGAAAAGTAGATAGGTTAATCAAGGATAAGCTAGCCTCATTTAGGCATGCATGATCATTAGCTAAATAGTCCTAATATTTCTGCCGAATGGGCAAGCTAGCAGTACTACTCACGCACCCATCGATGCATGGAGCTAGGCAGAAGTAGTTTGTACATGCATGTTTTGGTGCACTCAACCATTTGTGTTTTTATTTAATTGGAGAGAGAGAGGCAACGTGGCTTTGTGTGAGAGGGTGAGGGTCGTTGCTGGCAACGGCCGAACAACAAATTCCAGGCGTGGACTTCTGCATGGGAGTCAGCTTGTGAGTGACTGACACGCGTGCGCTGAGTGATCGTTTGGCTCACTGTAGAGACATCGGCAGAGGATCTTTTCCCAGCTCAAAAGGTCAAGCAGCGTTAGATATTTGGCGTCTAGGCGGTGCTCTCTCCTATAAAAAGGGCATCGCATTGCTACTGCTGCTCACTTCATCGCCCGGTCAATTGGAGAGCATGCAAGAGCTAAGAGACAGGAGAGGGTTAGCCACTGACTAGAGAGTGTACTGTGTAAATATTTAGCATAAGAGGCGCTGCCGAATATAGAGGAGAGCCGAGTCCAATTTTAGGAAGGCGAAAATACACACATCTTGAAAGAGATGTCGCCGAGTGGAGAATCCAGCGCACATCTTGTTGATGGTATTGTGGCGGTCATGTATGTATGGTACTGGCGCATGAGTTCGTATGCCAGAGCCTGGCGAGTATTTGGAGTGGTCGCGGATACCGTCGCTGATGTTATTTGATTGTTGGTTTTTTATATGGAAATTATCATCGGTCGTATGATGTTATTCATGCAAGCTACTCCTACACCTTCCTATATTTTGTAAAGTAGGCTTTGATGTTGAATTTCATGCTACCGTACTGGTACGAGAGATGTGTGGATATATCGGGGCTACGGGGCTGGTGTCGTTATGCGGTGATGGATCCGTAGGAGCCACCGATAGGAACCGGGCTTAGCACGTGTATTCACATGGATAATGAACTGGTGTTTTCTGAAGTAAAACTTGGTGTTGCGAAGGTGATCATATTGTACCGGTCACAGTTCAGGTATGGGACTGACTGAGTTCCCCGTGAGGGGCGGCCCTTGTTCGGGAAAATGTCGGTGATGGATCCCTCGGAGCGACCGATATGAGTAGGTGTCCGGTGTCTGATCGGGTCAAAGAGCTCTTCTCTTCTGGAGTCTGTGTGGTTCTAGTCGAGGCTGTCGATGTCGGAGTACCCCTCTTAAGAGTGTAAAAGCGTGAATGTTCACCCCTGTGAGTCCCGGGTAGGGAACCTTGCCTTCATGTGTGGCACCATGAGTTTTAACCTGCTTAACAACTTAACCACAATGTTGTAAAAGTATTTCTAAAACCTAGTATATTTTACAATGTATATGAAAGTGTATGAATAGTTTGCTGAGTATAATTTATCGTACTCACCCTTGGACCCCCTTGTTTTTATCAGAGTTCACAGCGGAAGACGTCGTCATCCGAAGAGTAGCCTGGACCAGCGGGATGGGAAGCGATTTAGAGAACGTATTTATCCTTGTAAATAATCTTGTAAATAGTGTAATTGAGCTACTTGAGATCTACTGTGCAATATTATCCTGTTTTCTACGCCTTGCACGTGTATAGACTTTCAGGACTATAGGCGCGCGGCGGCTGTCATTCTCCCAGGCCCGGTCTCGGGGCGTGACACCCTTCACAGAGGGAAGTAGGGATTAACTCATGTGCTAGAGCTTTTTATTTGATAAACATAAGTATTGAAAACAATTTTGAGAGTGGTGTATGTTTATGTCAACGAATGGCAAACAGAAAATACAGTATGTCACAATCCAACTAGAATTCACAAGAGCGGCTCCCATTGAAGGACGCAACTAGTATAGAAGGTATCCCTCTTTCTCTTTTGTTTACACAATTATGCTTTGACTGATAAATCAGGGAAAAAAATAGTGAAGAGAATTTGTATTATTAAGTTTGGGACTGGGCACCCCACTGTCGGCTCTTCTATCATTTGGATAAGTGGATGAAGCCACTAGTCTAGGTGTGTAAAGTCCAATCAACAAGTGAGATGAAGATTCTCTATTTGTGTCCTCATGAGCTAAAACAAGGGCATAAAACAGGTGTAATCTTGAAGGTTTAAAGGTAGCACACGAGCAATTTACTTGGAGTGGCGGTGAAATACCACATATAGGTAGGTATGGTGGACCCAAATGGCATGGTTTTGGGCTCAAGGTTTGGATGCACGTGAAGCATTCCCCTCAGTACATGTTTTTGGCTAGCAAGGCTGGGTAGCAAGCATAAGAATTGAGGGAAAACAAACAAATATACATATGATAGAACCAATCATACAATCTTCCTTGGAGGTACAAGCAATCTTACTTGAGAATACTAAGTTTACGAGCCAGCAAGAAAGAAAGATCATGGAATAATATATCTACATGCAACTCCCTCTTTTCTACTTAAGTCTCAAAGTATTGTTGCTACTGACCAATGCTAAGTTTGCCAAAACCAACTAGATTAACTTGATGCTCCAATATTGACACCAATACTAATATCGAGATCAACCATATAACAAAAATTGCAAGCTAAAATAAAGTGTAGCAGATGATGAAACTTCTCATTAATATTCCATAACGGCAACTCAAACCAAGGGATACAATGATAACCAACTAAAGAGTGATACTTCCATACTACAAACCATCCTATATGATATTTTCTCTACTCATGGTATGATTCTACTAAAAGGTAAAAGGTGAAAGATAAAGGTGTGATACCGCAACACTCCCCCAAGCTTGGAACAAGCCAAGGAGATGCTAATACCACTGACGAATTATTTATTCGGTGGTGGTGGTGAATCCTTCTCATCATCATACTTCCAAGGTAAAGGCTCCCCATCAACAAATGATGACTTGGTCTCCAATATCCTGAAACTAGAAGCAGAACTTATACGTTTAAACCTGTTCTCATACTCACAATTTTGATTCTGCACATCGTAGAGCTGTGCTTGTAATTTTTTGGTGGTCTCAGTGAGTGAGAAGATCTCCTCCCAAAGCTTTGAAGTTTCCTTCTTGTGCTCAGCGATCCGTTCTGTCTTTATTCTACGGATGATGTCCACTTCACGTTCCGCCATCTTCTTGCACCTAAAGAGTTCTTGCTCCAGCTCTTCCATCCTAGCTTGCAGACTGCCTTCTCCTTTAGGGCCCCGAGCATATTCTTTCTGCACCACCCCATCCTTGAGCAGCAACTCCTTGTGATGCATCTTCAACTCGTTCATGTATGTGTTGACGACGTTCACAAAGAAACTGTCTTTGGGAGGTCCGAAAGAGGACATCGTGGCTCTAAATATGAAGATGAAATATGGCAGAAATAGATCGAAACAAAAACACGACGAGAAAATGATATACGGATCTCGGGGGGGTCTAGGGGATTATATAGCAGAAATATGTATAACAAAAGGAAGGTGTAGTGCGAAAACGGGTCGGAGAGGGGCTCCGGGGCGCCCACACCATAGCCAGGCGCGGCCAGAGGTGGGCCAGCGCCCAGGCATGGTGTGGTGCCCTCGGGCACCGTTTCCTACCCCTCTTCGGCTCAATATTTTTCATATTTTCCATAAATCATAAAAAGAAAAGTTGGAAAGTGATACACGAACTTTTTCTTAACAGAAATGTTACCTATTCGAAAACGGACTCTGTAGATTCTGGAATCTTCCCTCTAATAAACTTCTCCGAAGTCATTACTTGAATAATATCAACATCTTCTTCATAAGAATCCCTGTAAATATAATGTTTGAGTATTTGCCCATTTACCACTTGTGTAGTGTTATCTTTGAGGGAAGCAATTTTGATTGCACCCGAACGATACACTTCTTCAATAACATAAGGTCCTTCCCATCTTGAGAGTAACTTTCCTGCAAAAAATCTGAGATGAGACCTATATAATAGAACTTCCTCACCAACATGAAACCCTCTTTTAAGAATTCTCCTATCATGCCATTGTTTAACTTTCTCTTTAAAGAGAGTATTTTCATAAGCTTCACATCTCCATTCATCTAGAGAATTCAAATCAAGCATTATTTTCTTACCATCAAGTTTAAAATCTTTATTAAGTTCTTTCACTGCCCAATAAGCTTTGTGTTCTAATTCTAAATGAAAGTGACAAGCTTTTCCATAAACCATTTTATAAGGACGCATACCCATAGGGTTTTTATAATTAGTTCTATAAGCCCATAAAGCATCATTCAACTTATCAGGCCATTATTTCCTAGATTTATTAACATTCTTTTGCAAAATAGATTTAATTTCTCTATTTGATAATTCTACTTGCCCACTGGTTTGGGGATGATAAGCTGAGGCAAATCTATGATTAACATCATATTTAGCAAGGGTTTTTCTAAAACCACTATGAATAGAGTGAGAACCTCCATCAGTCATAAGATATCTAGGCACACCAAACCTAGGGAAAATAAAATCTTTAAGCATTTTTAATGAGGTTTCACCATCAACACTTTTTGTAGGTATAAATTCTACCCATTTAGTGACATAATCAACAACAACAAGAATATGAGTATAACCATTCGAAGTAGGAAACAGACCCATAAAGTCAAATCCCCAACAATCAAAAGGTTCAATAACAAGAGAATAACTCATAGGCATTTCATTACGTCTAGAAATATTGCCAACTCTTTGACATTCATCACAAGATAAAACAAATTTAAGTGTGTCTTTAAAGGGAGTAGGCCAATAGAAACCTGATTGTAGAACCTTCTGTGCGGTTCTATCTCCAGCGTGATGTCCTCCATAAGCACTACCATGGCACTTTCTCGATATCTCTCGTTGTTCATTATCTGGGACACATTTTCGCATAATACCATCTACTTCTTTATATAAGTGTGGGTCATCCCAAAAATAATGCCTTAGATCATAAAAGAATTTTCTTCTTTGTTGAGCTGTAAATGTTGGAGGCAAATACTTGGAAACAATAAAGTTAGCATAATATGCATACCAGGGGCTATCCTGAGAGTTTACTTTTATTGCAGCCAACTATTCATTTCGAAAACTATCATTAACAGGAATGGGTCGTAAGCAATGTTTTCCAATCTAGATAAATTATCAGCAACAAGATTTTCAGCACCCTTCCTATCCACAATATGCAAATCAAACTCTTGTAAGAGCAGCACCCATCTAATAAGCCTATGCTTAGCATCTTTCTTTTCCTTAAGGTATCTAATAGCAGCATGATCAGTGTGAATAGTAACTATTGAATCAACAATATAAGGTCTAAATTTATCACAAGCAAAAACTATAGCTAATAACTCTTTTTTAGTGGTAGCATAATTCTTTTGAGCAACATCAAGAGTCTTACTAGCATAATGAATAACATTCAATTTCTTATCTACTCGTTGTCCAAGAACAACACCTACAACAAAATCACTAGCATCACACATAATTTCAAAAGGTAAATTCCAATCAGGTGGTTGTACAATAGGAGCACTAGTTAAAGCCTTCTTTAAAGTTTCAAAAGCTTCCTTACAATCATCATAAAAAACAAAAGTATGGCTTTTTGAAGAAGATTAGTAAGAGGTTTTGATATTTTAGACAAATCTTTAATAAACCTCCTATAAAAACCAGTATGACCAAGAACACTACGAATACCTTTAACATCCCTAGGACAGGGCATTTTCTCTATTGCTTCCACTTTAGCTCTGTCAACTTCAATACCTCTTTCAGAAATTTTATGCCCAAGAACAATTCCTTCATTCACCATAAAGTGTCATTTCTCCCAATTAAGAACAATATTAGTTTCCTCACATCTCTGCAAAACTTTATCAAGGTTGTGCAAGCAGTTATCAAAAGAAGTTCCATAGATGGAGAAATCGTCCATGAATACTTCCACAATTTCTTCACAAAAGCCATGAAAAATAGCAGACATGCATATTTGAAATGTAGCAAGAACATTGCACAAACCAAAAGGCGTACATCTATAAGCATAAGTACCATAAGGATAAGTAAAGGTTGTTTTCTCTTGATCAGTTGCCCTGACAGCAATTTGAGAAAACCCAGAATAACCACCGAGAAAGCAAAAATGAGTTTTTTTTAGACAACCTCTCTAGCATTTGATCAATAAAAGGCAAGGGATACTGATCTTTCTTAGTAACCTTGTTAGCTTTCCTAAAATAAATGCACATTCTATAACCGAGTACTACTCTTTGAGGAATAAGCTCATTATTTTCATTAGGCACAATAGTCATTCCTCCCTTCTTAGGGAAACAATGGACATGGCTTACCCATCTAAAATCAACAACAGGAAAAATAATACCAGCATCAAGGAGTTTTAATACCTCCTTTCTTACCACTTCCTTCATCTTAGGAATTAAACGGGGTTGATGTTCAACTACTAGCTTTGCATCAGGTTCAATATTAATAACATGTTGCATATAGTGGGAGAAATCCCCTTCAAATCATCAAGAGTATATCCAATAGCTCCACGGTGTTTCTGCAATATACCCAATAATCTTTCCTCTTCTTCACTTGAAAGTTTAGAACTAATAATAACAACATATATTTTCTTATCATCAATATAAGCATATTTAAGATCATCAGGTAAGGGTTTTAAATCAAAAACAGGATCCTCCTTGGGTGGTAATGTGGTACCCAAATCTTCCACGAGTAAATTGTGTTTCAATATCACCAGTTGACGAAGAGGAATATCGTCAATCTCATTTCTCTCTTCCATAAAGACCTCAATTTCATGGTCCTCCATATATTGTTGCAAGGCATTGTTAGGAGAAAGAGAAATAGAAGCAAGCTATTCAACTCTAAAATTTTCATTAGGCAATTCAGATTCATAAGGAGCTCTAGCAAATTTGGAGAAATTAAACTCATAAGATTTTCCATCAAATTTAGTAAATATGTTCTCCTTCTTACAATCTATAACAGCACCACAAGTTTTCAATAAAGGTCTATCAAAAATAATAGGACAAGTTTTACTAGCAGCTTTACCCAATCTTAGAAAATCAGTAGGATATTTAGTTTTACCACATAAAACTTCCACATCTCTAATAATAACAATCGAAAAAATAGTTTCTATATTAGCAAGCTGAATAACCATATCAATATCTTCAAGCTCACAAGAACCAATTTCATGCATGATTTATTTATAAAGCTCGTAAGAAATAGCACTAGAACTTGCACCAATGTCACACAAACCATAATAGCAATGATCACCAATCTTAACAGAAAGCACATGAACACTAGTTTTCTTAGGTCTATTTGGATGTGAAACAATATCAGAAGTATCGTCACAGAAGACATTATGCTCATCCTCTACATTCCCATAGACAAGGTTTTTTACTATTGCTACTGTAGGCTCAACAATTATTTGTTCACCAGGTTCAATAGATGTCTTTATACTCTTGTTAACCACACTAGCTACAATAGAGTGTTCTTTTACCTTAGGAGGGAAAGACATTTTCTCAATATAAGGCTCAGGAACAACAGGATTAACAACATGCACTTCTATATTTCTAGCAGGAACAATATCTTTATAAGGTGCATGGTACTTTCTCAACTATTTTTTGGGAATATCAAGATAGGAGGCAGAGGCTTTAAGACAATTTGCAAAGATTTGAGAATCAAGACCACAAACAGTACTAACATTATAGAAATCATCAGTTCCCATAAAAACTTTAATGCATTCATAATCATAATTTGTACCTGACTTTCTACTTTTGTCATTCTCCCATCCTTCAGTGTTTTCTTGAATACGGTAAAGAAGATCCCATTTAGCTTCTTCCTTCATACGTGTGAATGATCCAGAACAATAAGCATCCAATAAATCCTTATCATGAAGAGAAAGACTTGCATAAAATTATTAATAACAATATTACTCGGGAGCTCATGAACGGGACATTTAAGCATTAATAACTTCATTCTCCCCCAAGCTTCGGCAATACTCTCTCTATCACGAGGCAAGAAATTATATATTTGATTCCAGTCTTTATGAATCTCACTAGGAGGATAGAATTTAGAATAAAACAGAGGCACAATTTCCTCTCATCCAATAGATTCACCATTTTTCGGCATTTTAAACCATTCAGCAGCCCTACCTTTCAGCGATAAACAGAATAATTTCCTTTTAACTTGATACATTGTAATACCCGCACACACTACAGGAAAATCGATCTATTGCGAGTTTGCGACGAACAAAATCGTCGTAACAAGTGTCAAATCGTCGCAATAGGTACGTGTTGCATCCAAAAGACGTTCGTTGGGCAGCGTTGCGAAAAAACGTGTGGTACTAGGTTGTCTCCGCGGAATGAGATACGTGGCTACAAAATTGGCCTTTTGCAACCATTTATTAGGCAAATTGCCACGCGCTTTTCCATTGCGGCACTCACCTAATGCAACCTATATTTTTCGTGGGTACAGCTCTAGTGCAACAAATATCGAACCGTGACGAGTGACCACTATGGCAACGATGCGTGTTCCGTTGCGCCTGTTCTTTCGTTCGAATAGTCAAGTTTATTTGCCATGTCCAATTTTGTGGCAAGAAACTATGTCAACAAATCTTATACGCGTGGAAAAACGATTTGCCACACACAACTCAATCATGGTAACACGAGTTCTCTGGTTATCGCCACAGCCAAAAAAATTTGAAGCGAGAAACTACTGCGACAATGTATATTTTCCGTGGCGATAATTTATTTGAACATAAATTATTTTGGTGGCGCCTAATAGTAATCGCAACGGCATAAATATTAGTATCTAGAAACAAGTGCGATAATTTAAACTATTTATGGCGCCATTCTATTTTTACAAATTTTAGTTTGGTGGCGAGAAGTAGTAGTCGCAACGTCCAAATTCTTAGTAGCTAGAAACAAGTGCGACGATTTAAACTATTTGTTGCGTCATTCTATTTCTACAAATATTTGTTTGGTGGCGAGAAGTAGTAGTCGCAACATCCAAATTGTTAGTAGCTAGAAACAAGTGCGATAATTTAAACTATTCGTTGCGCCATTCTATTTCTAGAAAAAATTGTTTTGTGGCGAGAAGTAGTAGTCACAACGTCCAAATTGTTAGTAGCTAGAAACAAGTGCCACAATTTGAACTATTTGTGGCGCCATTCTATTTCTACAAATTTTTGTTTGGTGACGATAAGTAGTAGTTGCAACGTCCAAATTGTTAGTAGTTAGAAACAAGTGCGACAATTACAACTTTTTTGTGTCGATTCTCTATTGCAACAAAGTTTGGTTTGGTGGCGCGAAATAGCTATCACAGCGGCCAAAATGTTAGTGGAAAAAAAAGTACTATGACGATCTCTCCACTCTGGGTGGTGAAAGTCTATTTCAATAAAACAGGTAGTCGTGGCGACTGAGGCTTCACGCAACACTATATTTACAGTGGTAATTACCTATTTCCACGTTAAAGGAAAACAAAAATAAAAAAAATACGGAAACAAAAATACGGGCATTGAATTAAAATATTCAAAACCGTACATACAATATGTTTATTCATACAAATCATAATTCTCATAGCTATTTATAATTCATACAAATCATAATTCTCATACAATATGGATCAAATGAAACTCAAATATATCGTAGGTATCCTAATGTACATGATGTAGAATCCAGTGCAGCTATTTTTTTCCATTTGCATTTCGATTTCCATCGTGCAATCAACAATAAAAAAATAAAATTAAGTTCATGTCCCTAGATAGTACATATCTGTTGTTTGATTAAGTTGTGAGTCAACACATCAACAACACATGGTGAAACATAAGAAGCAGGTGGAGCAAGGCTACAGTGTGGATGAAGCAAAAACAGTAGTTGTAACTCAACGAAGCAACAACACATAGTGAAACATAAGGTGCAGCAAGGCTATAGGATGGGGGCAACAAGGCTATAGTGTGGGTGAAACTTGTACCGATTTGTACAAGTTTGTGACTTACAATTTCTTTAAACATTCGAGAAGTCTATAACATGGTGTGCGGAGGAATTATTTTCTTAGCAGGACTCTGTGGAAGTGGTGTTTGCAGGTTTGGCTTCTTCAACATTTTCAAAAACAAAGTGCACTGCTAGAGATGCAATTAAACAACTAAATCTTACGAGTTTGAAAGCGTATGACTATCATCACCTGAAGTTTTTGCATCTTCTATTTTTCCATCCGTGTGGAGAACTCTTCAAACCTTGACTGAAACTGTGAGTTAAACTATGCAATCAAGTTTTTCTAAAATTCCTTTCTTGATTTTCTCTCCAATTCCATCATTTTTCCCTTTCAGCACGCGCTTCCTGTAACCTCTCCTCAAGGTTTTCCCTCTCAGCACACTCTAAATTAATCTTCCCTTCCATGCTAGCACGTTCAACTTGTAACTTATGTTCTAATTCAGTGACCTGCTCGCTGAGCTTGGAGTTTACTTTTTGGGTGTCTACCGTAGCACGAGCTTGGTCTTCAACCTGCAACTTAATCCTTTGAGAACTAGTTGGCAGTTTGGCCATGTATCCGAACCCACGAGGCTGTGATGACTTGCAAGCAACGATTTCTTTATATGCAGTCTGGAAAATATTGATTCTTTGTTCAGCTGAAACTGGACCATCAGTTTCCTTTAATCTGTTGTCAATCTCTTTACATGATTTGTCCTAACTACGAAAAAACTCTCAAATCAGATGAAGAAACATCCACGATGAACAACAGTAAATATGTTTAGAGTAGCTTCTAAGTCAGTATACTCACGTAAACTTCTTGGACTCTTCGGTAGTCCATGTTCCATTCTTGGTGTGGGTGAGTTCCCAGAGAGCAATATAGTATGGCTCTTCTCCAGTTTCCGAATTCCTCTGCAAGTAGTGCAACAATTAGATGCTATAAACATTAAAGCACAGTGAGCAGCGAAGCATGCATAGTGAGTAGGCACATACATTCTCAAAACTCAGTCGAGAGTACAATTTTGATCCAGCTCTGTGTTTTGTCTCCAATTTCTTACGGTTATCCGAGTTCTTTTGGCCGAGTTCCTACACATTCAGTGATAAAAAAACGAGTGAGACAAGCCATTTCATGATAGTACAAAATTAACAAACAGTGAGCATAGAAATAACCTGGAATTTCGGATCAGTGCCAAAGTACTCGATCATCCATTCCACTCTTCTGGTTGTAAATCTTCTGGTATATTTGACATTCTGGCATCATCTGTTTTGTATGCCTTGTAAAGTGCAGCTTAGAGATCCTCGCCAGCCTCTGTATCACTCTTTTGCAATTTTTAGAATTTTTTCTATTGTTTCTGGTGTATCTTCCAAATTATATCTGTCATGTAATGCGTAGAACAAACAGATAGACTTTAGTAGTTCATTAATTATGGACGAAAAAATAAGATAACACATGTGAGAAAGGTTGTACTCACCAACATATCTGCAACTATGAGTCGATGGATGTCAGGGTGAATGTCTGACCACCTCCTCACTCCAATAATTGGTAACCTTCTTTTCATTAGGATAACCACGTCATCCTTGAATAAACGGTTGTTCATTCCTACTGCACCTCCCAATTTATCAGAGAAATCAATATTTAGCTTTGCAGATCCATTTGCATGACGCTTATTAGTTGCTTTGAAACCTTTTACTACACCTTGCCCTTTCTTCTTGGGTCCGCCATCGCCTACAACCCCAAACACACACAAAGAAACAATTTACTGTGTAGTTGATTGTAAGAAATTAGGACACAGATGAAAAAAAAGAGCTAGTACCGCCCAGTAGCTGCGGGCGGTAGCGGCGAGCATGCGAAGGCCATTCAGTAAGGGCACACATGTAAGTTTCAGACACAACAGTGTTAGATTGTTCAGTTCCTGTATCAGGTTAACATTTGTACTGAATCAGCAATCGTGGTTTTTCTGCATTATAACAAATCTTAGAGAAAGCTTAAATGTGAAAAGTAAATTACCATATCTACGTTTTCCATGTTTTCTTTTATGAGCTTGTAAACTTTCAATCCTTGTCATTGTGACAGATCCTTTCTTTACTGAACATGTAAACAATAAATGGACAAAGCATTAACATTGTGTGCAATTCAGAAATCTGATTAAGAATTAATGTACTTTTGTACCATTGGTAAAGGAGAAATCTGTATCTTCTGAAGCTTGTTCCTTATTGGTTGCGTCCCTAACTGCATGTTTATCAAAATTGTGGATTAGTTAAAGCATGCATAAAAATGTTACCGGAAAAATATGTATTAAAGTATGTATTGAAGGAGTTGTGCGTTGGAGATTTGGGATGAAAGTATATAACTTGTGACAGCGTATGTTCGCTTATTTCTGGTGAATTCACTTTCATCATCAAGCTAAGACCCCGGTGTTGCAATATCAACGCTGGGATTCTCCCTAAACACGCACAGGTTGATCTTCTTCTCATTATTGTGTAGGGATACCAATGGCTCCACTTCAGTTCCATACTCGATGGGAACAAGTTTTCCTCTGCCATGGGCATTTTTTTAGCCTGCAGTAGAGGTAATGATGCCCGGCATTGAAGCCAACACTTTCAATCATACTGATCAATTCCATATAGCAGATGTCCGTCCTCTCCATTTTTTGCTTCCAAAACTTTCTTGTTTTTATCCTCATCTTTGTAGTACAGGCTAACTTTCCAAATGACCTCGCTCGTCTACAGTTAGATAGAAGTAAAAAAATTAGAACCAAAATAATCAGTCAATTCGCAGATCTGAAATAAAAGAATAGTTACATGGCTATGTAAATTTTATGAATAATTTGTAAAATTAAGTATGCATTTATCATTAATTCTCAGTTCGATACACGATAAGAAAAACACGTTCACAAATGATCAACAGAGGACCAACATGGTGAAAATTGATAGAGCCATTTTTCATATGGATAACGAGTCTCCCATCGTCAATACTATTCAACACAGCACGACAAACTCAAATCACACATGAACTCCAGATATACCTATGATCGACCAGGTCACGTTCATACACGGATTTACGCTTCGAACAGAGGAAGAACAAAGAATAACACAAAGAAGAACATAGAAGAAAAGCCAATATCGAGAACATAGAAGAAAAGGCGAGATCACCGACACGGGCGAAGCAGCGGCGGCGACGCCTAACGTGGCAAGGATCGTTGATACGTCCATTTTGCATCACTATTTTATATCATAATTTTCTGTTATTCATCGATATATTTCATGTTATGATGCATCTCTTATGTTATTTTATCTTATTTTGCATGTTTTATAATTTTTGGAGAATAAACACCGGGACCAGAAATCTGATGGAAAAAGCACCGTCGAGATACCATATTTCAGAAGATCAGAAGAAGAAGGGGGACATCCGGGGGTTCCTAAAAGTCCCGAGGAGGAACACAACCAGAAGGGGAGCCAGAGGGGGGCACCAGGGGCCCACACCTAGGGGTGGCGCGCCCTCCCCCTGGCCCCGCCAGCTAGGGGTGTGGCCACCCTGGCCCACCTCTGGGGGTCATCTTTGGCCCCTGGGGTCCCGAGGGAACCCTAAGCCTCATTCCATCCTCGAAGAATTATTCCGCCGCCGCTGCGGGGCGGAAAACACCCGAGAGAGCAAAGCTCTCTGGCAGGGAGAAATCTGCCAGGAAATTCCTCTCCGGAGAGGGAAAATCACCGCCATCGTCACCGTCATCGCTCCGGGCATCATCAAGATCGTCATCATCATCGTAATCACCACCAGCACCATCACCCTCATCATCTACCTTCATCCCGCTATAACAATTAGGGGGCTCTATCGTTGTTTTGCATTCGATCTCTCTCCCGGTGTGGATTTATCGGTTAGTAGTTTATGCTTGTGAGATTTATCGGTGTTTGCACTTTATGACCAGATTGTTATCATCCATTATATCACCTCTGATTATAATCCATATGATGTGTTGTGAGTAGTTCGTGTTGTTCTTGAGGACATGGAGAAGTCAAGTTGTTAATACTGAAGTAATGTTGAATAATATTAATGTTTGATATTTAAGTTGTGGTGTTATTCTTCTAGTGGTGTCATGTGAATGTCGACTACATGATACTTCACCATTTATGGGCCTAGGGGAATGCATCTTGTATTTGGCTACTAATTGTAGGGTTGCCGGAGTGACAGAAACCTAAACCCCCTTTAGGAAACCATTACACGAGGGAGCATAGGATCCCGGAGTTTAATGCTGTGATTAGATTTATTTCTTAATTACTTTCTTGTAGTTGCGGATGCTTGCAAGAGGTATAATCATAAGTATGTATTAGTCTTGGATGGGACGGTACATTAGCATAGATTCACCCACACAACACTTATCAAAACACCAAAGTTATTCAGCTGCATGGAACAAAAGCACTTGACGGAAACCTCCCGTGTGTCCTCGAGAACGTTTGTTAATCATAAGTAAACTCACCGGCTTGTCCTTTGATGAAGAAAGGATTGAGCCACTCGCTGCAATTATTACTACTGTATTTTATTTACTCGCACTTTATTTATCTGCAATATCAAAAACCCCTATAAATCTGTTTTCCAGTATTTACAGTTATTCCTTCATCGAAACTGCTTGTCAACACCTTCTGCTCCTTGTTGGGTTCGACACTCTTATTTATCGAAAGTACTACGATACACCCCCTATACTTGTGGGTCATCAATCACCGCTGTCAGGATGTAATTCTAGTGTAGATTAAACGGTGTGTTTAAGATCTTAGCGGGCGAAAAGCAGATTACAAAGGAATAACATGAGAGAATTGGCGTTCCATAGACTCCGGTGGCGACGTCGACATGTCGCCGTGAGGGCGATCGGATCCAATCACGAACAAACTCGCCCCGGTGATTATGTTTAGATTGGAAGTCGTGGCCTCGTGTGCAGTTATGAAGATAGTTTAGCGGGAATTTTAAAAAGGGTGCTTTTCCTTTTTGGTGGGAACAAAAATATTCACAGAGACTCTACGTACGGGCCTTTTAGCGGGAGGTTTTAATTTTTTTGGCGAAAACTACATTGGTGGACATCGCATAGGTAGGTTAATTTGTTTCTCAATGAGATTGTTTACCTTGTTGCACCCTATGTAAGTGCTGTGTGGTTTGATCACGGGACGCTCGTCGCCGGCCGTGGCCTAATAGGGGATAGTGTGACTAATGTAGTGCAATAAAGGCTACAAACTTTTTGTGAGCGTGCAACTAATGTAAGTAGAATTTTTTTCCGAAAGGCCTAGAACCTACAAACACGTGGAAGTCCCACGTGAGTCATGTAATGTCACTGAACAATTATGTCATGCATCTAATTAGTTGCCGTCGCGTTGTTAATTTCTGCAAACTTCAAATTGCCACTAAAAAAATAGAGAAGACCAATTATCTTCATTGCAGATACATACATTAGAGGGTTTTGGTGATCAATGTACTCAAGCACATCACTATTGCCCCTACGATATTTACAGACATCCATGTGTTCATGATCTGATGAGAATGTCTTGGTTGACAGACTACGTATTACAACCAGTGCGACACCGCCTGCATCACAATGTTCACGTCCAAGTGGCGGTTACGGGTGCTCCTAAGTGTAATGAGAAGAGTTTGCTTTTCATTTAAATGCTTGCCTTCAAGGAACTCTCGCCATGCATTCCTGCCAAACATAATGCGTTTGTCCCTGTTCGTGATGTATGGAACGGTGGTGAACGCCTCTGATGATCCGAGGCGTAGCCCAGCATGACCTAAAGACGTAATGCCAGCGATGTCCGCTACGGACTGAGGTAGTTTCTGGATTTTGAACGTATGGATGAAAGACAAAAATAAGTAGTTCATACAAAGGCACACGTTGTAAGCTGAAATTGTGTAGAAAAACAAAAATAGCATTGGCACCATACGTACCATCTTATACCTGGCCAAATTTGCCCTCGTCAAACGAGTCACGTATGACACTCCAATGTACTCATCTTTTGGGGGGTAGAAGCTCACGGACGTAGTCCTTCTCCTCGCCATCAAGATCAGCTCTCTGGGAGACGATGATGGAAGAGTTGAATGGGTCATCCTCATCCATGGACTCCTGATCCATGGACTCCTCATCCGTGGACTCCTCATCAGTCCTGGGATCTGGGCCAGTGTCATTGCTTGTACTGGCGTCGTGGTCGTACCAGTAGTGTCCAGCTTGAACACCTTGACGGTGAGCAAGGTGGCACCGTCGAAACTGAAGAGGAGAAAACTACCGCGCTGCAGGAAGTAATATTGGGCTAACTGCTCCCAGCCGCGCCCGAGGAAAATGCAGCCAGCTGCATCGAACATCACATCCATGTTCCACGTGCTGCTACTCGGATCGTCCGCCTCACGCAGGTTCAGTTCACGGGGTTCACGGCCCTTCAGCAACTCCGCAAACTTCTTAGGCAACATCTGCAGCAATATCAAAGTTAAATGGATGGAAAAGAGGGCTTACCACAAATAAGGTTACTGTTTGATGATGGATCGGTACTATAAAAATGTAAACAAGTAGTACTGAGTAATCAGTTCTACTTGATCAAAGTTGAGGAATCAGGTTGTTTGGCACATTATTTGGAAAAGATGAACTTTCAGTGGTAGCCCAAATTTACCATATCGAGTGAACATATGCACCAAGAGCACTTGAGCTACTACAACCCATCTACTAGACCTTAATTTGATTCACAAATTTAACTAGCTACAAGCTCATAGCTCACACACTCTGCCGGAGTAAATAACTGAAGTGATGGAGGACTAAATAACTGAAGTGGTGGTATGAGTCGATGAAGCGTACCAGTTTGTCCGATAGAGTGTCTTCTAGGGCCCTGTAGAACTCAAATTCTGCCAAGTCCATCTTAGCAGATCCCTCTGTTCTTCATATAAAAAATGCAGCTAAATTTCTGGCTACATAATGTAGAATTGACATTTTGGTGATAGAGTGCACGTACTGAAGGCCGGGTTGTATTGCATGCGGCACATGCTTAGGTCGAACATATTGACTATGAGAATATTGCGGCCGTCGTAACTGCATATCAGAATAAAGCTGCGCTGCAGTTTGTACGTCCGGGCGAAACACTCCCAGCCGCGTTTGAGGAACATACGGCCAGTGCTGTCCAACCACACATCAACGTCCCACGTGGTGGTACACCGATGGCCGACCTCAAGCAGCTTCAGTGCATGAGGTTTATGGTCCACCAGCAAGTCCACGAACTTCTTAGGCAGCGGCTGCAGTAAAAGATAGAGCAGTCCATGAACATCATTACATCTATCTGACAAAAATGATACCTAAACTATGTACCATACATGTTTGTCCGATGAAGCATCGTCTATGTAAACGAAGAACTCACAGTCCATCGTATGCAAACCCGCCTGTTTGATCGTACAAAAAAGTCTGAATTCAGTTACATCTAGAAGACGTGGCAAAACAGCAAAGGTTCAGAAACATGAGTAAATGCATTCTAGAACCTGCAAGGTTCACTAGAAATTTAGGACAAATGCAATCTAGCAGCAGCAAGGCTCAGAGACATTCATACAAGTGCACTTTAAAATTGGCATGCATTCAAGAATTTCATGGAAGTACGGAACTTCAATTAACAACAGATAAAATCATTTGATCAAGGTTTAGAGCGAACTAAATTAGTCATTCTAGTGCCATTTGTATCTATACATAACACAATCGTACCGTCGTTCACACCATATACTTCCTAAGGAAGCGAGCACTGGTGTGGCAGGGGATGGTGTGAAGAACAGGCTAATTCAGAAAAGAAAATATACTAGTATGACACAGAAATGGTGTGCGGACAATCAATTGTACTACTGAAGACAAAAAAGGAAAATTAGTAAAAATAGCTACTGGTCCTAAAAAGGGGTCAACTCAACTGTACTGCTGAAGAGTAAAAAGAGAAATTACTAAAAATATGTATTGGTCCTAAAAAGGGCAGTGTCAGTACCAGAGGTCCTACTTTCAACATCACAAATTACTTACCTAGAAAAAGGCACACACAACAACAGCTACCAACATCAATTGGGAACCTAGAACTATCAAAATTACATGAAGGTACAATGCAACATCTCAATCAGATGCATGTAAGTACCATCTCAATGAGTAATAAACGTGTAACACACCAATCAATCATGAATGACATCGAACATAAATACGTGCTACCATCTATATCTAGGACAAGATCTCACATTTCTTTCCTGTCGAGACAAGTAGGACACTGGGAAACTAAAACAAAAATTAGTGTTTGAACTCAAATGGTTCTGCAATCGCATCCAGAAGAGAAGAAGTACTAACCTGAGTGGCGCCCGTGATGGATCAGTGGTGAATCGACGCGCCGTGGGTCAATCTACAATGCAATGACGACACGGGCGATGACGACGGTCGAGAGAATGCGGTGGCACAGAGAGGGATGGTGAGTGAGAGGCGGCGAGGTCGAGAGATGGATGGCGGCGGCGGTGGTCTACCTCCTCTGCCAAAAAGGGTTTTCTCAGAGTAAATTTTGGTAGGTACACAAACAGGAGGAGTGCGAACTTGATGTGACAATATGAGAGGAAGATGACATATGTAGCACTTGATCCCACCTGTTAGTCTGTTACCACAAAAGGTGGGTACATTTGCGCGGGGCAGTTATCATTTTTACGGTGCCTATCTGAACTGCCACCGAGTTGTCTCCCCTCCCACCCCCTTCTTTCTCCTATGTTTCTCCACTGCCCTCTTCATGTTCCTCCTACGCCACGCCATGGAGCAGCCAGAGAAGCTTATCATCTACAGCACTCGCTTCCGCAAGATTGCCGCCCATGGTACGACCGAGATTGATGTCGTCTACACCGAAGACAACTATGAATTAAGCAAGATTGTAGACATGTATGAGCAGTGGCTGAGCAAGGATGAACATAAATTCATCGGCCTCGACTTCGAGGACTGCGACCCAGAACACGACGATGAATATCAGATCGCCGTCGTCCAACTCGCGATGAAAATTCATGTATTGGTCTACCAATGGTCAAGGTTTGTAGATTTGATTTTTTTCATTCGGGTTTCGAAACCATCTATTCAAATGTGAAAATCTGTTGCTATGTATGAGAGTACAACTACCATAATTTTGTGTTCAAATCAGTGGTAAAACCAGGTTGTACACAACTTCTCTGATATGATGCTTCATACTAGTTCATTTCTGTTATTTGTCAATTTTGTTGATGTGGTTAGTTATTTGTTATTTATTTATGAGCCTCCAGTAATGCTAAATCACCCTCAAGAACACAGTACTACTCATTCATCTTTATGGCTACAATCTGAACTTCCAAATCCATTTGAAATGTAATGATATGAACAAGGGTATGTACTTCTGATGGTGCAGATCTTGCACTCGTTGGGATACCCCAAGAGGAGGGTGTGATGAGCACAACGGTAGGAGTTTTCCCCTTAGTTAATAACCAAGGTTATCAATCTAGTAGGAGAAGGAGGACCTTCGGAAGGTTGATGCCACTGACGGTGGTGCTGGCGCTTCATCGGTGTCAGCAACAACGTGGAACCTGCACACAACACAACCAAAGTACTTTGCCCCAATGGTACAGTGAGGTTGTCAATCTCACCGGTCTTTCTGAAAACAAAGATTAGACGTATAGTGTGGAAAACAGTGTATGCTTGCAGTAAGTAAAGAAAGCAGGAAATTGTTGTGGTTTGTTTAACAGTGTGGAAAATGGACCGGGGTTCATAGGTTCACTAGTGGTGTCTCTCCATAAAAGATAGCATCCTGGGTGAACAAATTACAACTGCGCAATTGACAAATGGAGGTTGCACCGTAGTGCACAATATGACATGAAGATTACTATGACATTTAGTGCGGGCATTACAACAAGATACATAGACCGACATCCATCTGCATCTATGACTAATAATCCACCCTCAGTTTATCATCCGAACCCCCTTAGGTATTAAGTTGCAAGCAACAGATAATTGCATTAAATAAAGTGTGTAATGTAAGGAATGATTATGCACGCGGGCACTCTCACCGCTGTTTTCTCCCTAATGGCAACAACACATCCTCCCCCTTCATATTTCTGTCACTCGAGCAAGGCAACAAGGAGGCATGAACCCACTATCAAGCATAAATACTCCCTCTTGGAGTCACTAGCAACTACTTGGCCAGAGTAACCACTAGCAACGGAAATCATGCAAGATCACAAATAGCATATGCAAACAAAGACTATAAGCAACTTGCCATAAGCTCAATATTCATCGGATCCCAGCAAACACAGCATAAAGAATTACATAAGATCAATCTCGATCATGATAGGCAGCTCACAAGATCTAAACATGTAGGCATATGAGGAGAAGACAACCATCTAGCTACAGCTACGAACCCGTAGTCCAAGGATGAACTAGTCACGCATCACTCCGGAGGCAGGCATGGTGATGTAGAAGCCTCCGATGATGATCTCCTCTCCGGCAGGGTGCCAGAAACAGTTTCATAACCCCCCTGATCTAGGGTTGACGATGACGGCGGCTGCGGAACTTTTTCGGGGATTTTGATCAGGTGCTTAGAAGTTTTCCATCCGGTGGGCTTAAATAGGCGAAAGGGAAAAGGCGGTGGAGGCCAGGGGCCCCACACCCATAGCTGGCGCGCCCAGGGGGTACGTGCCACCCTATGGTGTGGCCCCGCTGCTGCCCCTCTTTGACTCCTCTTCGGTCTTCTGGATGCTTCCGGGGAAAATAGGAATTCCGGGCTTCGAACTTTCCAATTCCGAGAATATTTCCAGAACAACTTTTCTGAAACTAAAAACAGCAGAAAATAGGGAACTGGCTCTGTGGCATCTTGTCAATAGGTTAGTCCGGAAAATCGATAAAAATGACATAAAGAAGGGAGGAAACATGTAGCAATTGACATAATATGATCATGGAGCATCAGAAATTAGGGATACGTTTATGATGTATCAACTTCCATTCAAGTTGAGACTAAAATTGTCAAATTACACATAGAAATGAAATATAATCATGAAATTTCAGTGCAATTCACAACTCACTTTTGGTTTTTTATTGTTGTTTACACAACATTATTTAACATTTTCTCTATTTAAAAATTTGCATGCTGCAATAGCGAGCAGTGGTGTCGGAAACTCATGGATTTCCTATGCAGTGGTGAATACTTTTGTGAGCGTCGATATAAGGAATGACAAAAAAAGCAATGAAGGAAAGTCGGAATATTGAGATACCAAGTTAGTACCACATTGATCTGCGGGACATTTACAAGCCTGTGCACAACAGAACTGGAATGGCTGATATGATAGCCGGCCTCATCGACAAGGAGTACAAAGAAATGAAGAAAAAATTCCCATCTAAACAACACAAGCTGTGGGAGAGAAAGCCCCTCGACGAAATTAATCTTGTGTATGCTGCTAGAGATGGGTTTGTGGCGTACGAACTGTACCGTATGATCTGGCTCTGCAACTATGGACAGCGCCACCTGCTACCGTCGCAAGCAACACCAACAGCAGTGCAACCCAGTTCAACGAGCGGAAGAAAGGCTTCTGCATCGAGCAGCAACAAGGGAAAAGAATTGACCCGCACCAAGCGCTCTAGTGGGGATGATGGCGACAATTCTGTTAACAACTAGTTATTGATCAACACCGGGAATGGGCATAAAAATGGAGTCCCTCCGGGTGGGGTTTTCGTCCATATGATCAAAGTAGCCCTTTCAGACTCCCTGAAGACCCGTGGGATGAGTGGCCCGAGGAGAAGAAGACCATGAGTGGAACATAAAAAAGATTGGTTGAGTGGAGCGGTGCCAAACACACCCTAAATTGCTCGATGTTCTGTCCGTTGTAGATTTGTACTTTGTGTTATGTCAATGGGTTCAACTACTTTGTGTAATTAATGGCTATCAGACCAATGGTGTGTTACCTTTTAGAAATGTTAGTACAAAAGTATTCCATGCCCAATGAGTGTAATCACTTCAAATATTCATGCATGAAATAGTTTCTTGCCTTTCATGCCAAAAAAGGCTGAAAACGTGCAGTTCCTTGGCCAACTTGTTGTGTACCATGCCCAAAGTTGAAAACATGGTGTATTCCAAGAACCTCACTTCATTTCAACAACATTGCACAATTGGCATGTCAAAAAATCAGTTCCATTCTCATGTTGCTTACAAATCTTATGTCGTAGCCATTTTGGGGCACTTTCGGTCAAAAAAAAAGTTGTGTGCCACCTAGGATTCCTAGAAAATTGTAGAGATGAGCATGGCAGTCATACATGGCCATGTGACCACACACAAAATGTTTGGACCAATTACATGACTTGGTGTGTCCCATGGCCAAAGTTGAAAACATGGTGCATTCAAGAACTTCACTTCATTTCAACAACATTGCACATTTAGCATCTCAAAAATTCGGTTCCATTATCAAGTTGTTTACAAATCTTATGTCATAGCCATATTCGGGCACTTTCGGTCGAAAAATAAGTTGTCTGCCACCTACGATGCCTAGAAAATTGTATAGATAAGCATGGCATTCACACATTGCCATGTGACCACACACAAAATGTTTGAACCCATTACATGACTTGTATGGTGTTGCCGTAGCGTTGGGTGTCGTCGAATCACCGGACGTTAACCAGGACGATTCTCGCCGCTTCTCCCTTGCATGCCTAACTCAACACATGGAATCCTTGCATCCCACTCCCCCAGACTTGCTACTTTGTATCCACCCATAGAACATTGCACCTTGTTACCCCTGGCCATGACTGCTAGTGGGTGATGCGGCAACTAGTTTCTTGCCTTTCATGCCAAAAAACGCCCGAATACGTGCAGTTCCTTGGCCAACTTGGTGTGTCCCATGCCCAAAGTTGAAAACATGGTGCATTCCAAGAACCTCACTTCATTTCAACAACATTTCACGTTTGGCATCTCAAAAATTCGGTTCCATTCTCAAGTTGGTTACAAATCTTATGTCGTAGCCATATTCGGGCACTTTCGGTCGAAAAATAAGTTGTCTGCCACCTAGGATGCCTAGAAAATTGTATAGACGAGAATTGCAGTCACACATGGCCATGTGGCCACACACAAAATGTTCAAACCCATTACATGACTTGTATGGTGCTGCCGTAGCATTGGGTGATGTCGAATCACCGGATGGTTAACCGGGACGATTCTCGCCGCTTCTCCCATGCATGCCTACATCAATACATGGCATCCTTGAATCCCACTCCCTCAGACTCCCTACTTTGTGTCCACCCATAGAACATTGCACCTTGTTACCCCTGGCCATGACTGCTAGTGGGTGATGCGACAACTAGTTTTTGCCTTTCATGCCAAAAAACGCCCGAAAACGTGTAGTTCCTTGGCCAACTTGGTGTGTCCCATGCCCAAAGTTGAAAACAAGGTGCATTCCAACATGATCACTTCATTTCAACAACATTTCACGTTTGGCATCTCAAAAATTTGGTTCCATTCTCAACTTGCTTACAGATCTTATGTTGTAGCCATTTTCGGGAGCTTTCGGTCGAAAATTAAGTTGTCTGCCACCTAGGATGCCTAGAAAATTGTAGATATGAGTATCGCAGTCACACATGGCCATGTGAGCACACAAAATGTTTGAACCCATTACAGGACTTGTATGGTGCAGCCGTAGCGTTGGGCACCGTCGAATCACCGGACGTTAACCGGGACGATTCTGGCCGCTTCTCCCTTGCATGCCCAACTCAATACATGGCATCCTTTCATCCCATGCCCAATCAGTGTAATCACTTCAAATATCAGACCAATGGTGTTTTAACTTTTAGACATGTTAGTACAAAAATATTCCATGCCCAATCAGTGTAATCACTTCAAATATTCACGCATGATATAGTTCTGTGCCTTTCATGCCAGAAAACGGCCAAAAACGTGCAGTTCCTTGGCCAACTTGTTGTGTCCCATGCCCAAAGTTGAAAACATGGTGCATTCCAAGAACCTCACTTCATTTCAACAACATTGCACGTTTGACATCTCAAAAAATCGGTTCCATTCTAAAGTTTCCTACAAATCCTATGTCGTAGCCATTTTCAGGCACTTTCGGTCGAAAAAAAGTTGTCTGCCACCTAGGATGCATAGAAAAATGTAGAGATGAGCATGGCAGTCACACATGGCCATGTGAGCACACACAAAATGTTTGGACCCATTACATGACTTGGTGTGTCCCATGCCCAAAGTTGAAAACATGGTGCATTCCAAGAACCTCACTTCATTTCAACAACATTGCACGTTTGGCTTGTCAAAAATTCAGTTCCATTCTCAAGTTGCTTACAAATCTTATGTAGTAGCCATTTTTGGGCACTTTCTATCGAAAAATAAGTTGTCTGCCACCTAGGATGCCTAGAAAATTATAGATATGAGCATGACAGTCACACATGGCAATGTGACCACACACAAAATTTTTAGACCCATTACAGGATTTGTATGGTGATGTCGTTGAGTTGGGTGCCGTCGAATCACCGGACAGTAACCGGGACGATTCTTGCTGCTTTTCCCTTTCATGCATACCTCAATACATGGCATCCTTGCATCCCACTCACTCAGAATCCCTACTTTCTGTCCACCCATAGAAAATTTCACCTTGTTTCTCCTGGCCATGACTACTAGTGGGTGATGAGGCAACTAGTTTATTGCCTTTCGTGTCAAAAAACGCCCGAAAATGTGCAGTTCCTTGGCTAACTTGGTGTGTCCAATGCACAAAGTTGAAAACATGGTGCATTCCAAGAACCTCACTTCATTTCAACAACATTGCATGTTTGTCATGTCAAAAATTTGGTTCCATTCTCAAGTTGCTTACAAATCTTATGTCGTAGCCATTTTCGGGCACTTTCTGTCAAAAAATAAGTTGTCTGCCACCTAGGATGCCTAGAAAATTGTACATATGAGCATGGAAGTCACACATGGCAATGTGACCACACACAAAATGTTTTAACCCATTATAGGACTTGTATGGTGCTGCCGTAGCGTTGGGTGCCATCGAATCACCGGACATTAACCGGGACGATTCTCGCCGCTTTTCCCTTTCATGCATACCTCAATACATGGCATCATTGTATCCCATTCCCTCGGAATCACTACTTTGTATCCACCCATAGACCATTTCACCTTGTTTCCCCTGTCCATGACTAATATTGGGTGATGCGACAACTAGTTTATTGCCTTTCATGTAAAAAAAACGCCCGAAAACTTGCAGTTCCTTGGCCAACTTGGTGTGTCTCATACCCAAAGTTGAAAACATGGTGCATTCCAAAAACCTAACTTCATTTCGCCAACATTGCATGCTTGGCATATAAAAAATTTGGTTCCATTCTCAAGTTTCCTACAAATCTTATGTCGTAGCCATTTTTGGGCACTTTCTGTCGAAAAATAAGTTGTCTGCCACCTAGGATGCCTAGAAAATTGTAGAGATGAGCATGGCAGTCACACATGTCCATGTGACCACACACAAAATGTTTGAACCCATTACAAGACTTGTATGGTGCTGCCGTAGAGTTGGGTGCCGTCGAATCACCGGACGTTAACCGGGACGATTCTTGCCGCTTCTTCCTTGCATGCCTACCTCAATAGATGGCATCCTTGCATACCACTCCCTCATAATCACTAATTTGTGTCCACCCATAGAACATTGCACCTTGTTACCTCTGGCCATGACTGCTAGTGGGTGATGCGACAACTAGTTTCTCGCCTTTCATTCCAAAAACGGCTGAAAACGTGCAGTTCATTGGCCAACTGTCACGACCCCGAACCCAGAGATATACATACTGTTATGTGCTCCTAGCCATGGACTCACAAGGGCTTCAGGGTTACCAGCCCCGGCCGCAACAAACAACGGCAGGCGGACTGGATTCATCGGCACATAGTCCGGATCCCCAGTCTACTACTCCTTGTATCCATGCTAGTCATAACCAACTATGCATATGAAAGCGTCCACGAATCGAATGAAACAGGAGGAAACAGGTCCAAAGCTATACAGAGATGCTATGTGTCCAGAAAGTGCAACAACAATCGAGGGTTACTGGGGTTACCTCGCCCCAGGCCGAATCACATCGGCAGGCGGGCTCGGACATGGATCATCGGCTCCAGAACCCCTCGACTGCGACAACTATGCAGGCGTAGCCAAAACTGTATAACAATGAGCTCGAAACCAACAACCGATCAAAGCAGTACTCTAAACATGAAGCGGTATTAAACAAGTGTTACTAGAGTATAGCTTATAAGCAGAGGTCACACGACCCAACATTACATCAGACAACGGAAGGCAAATTATGTTGCTAATCGACAAGAACCAAAAAGGCCTAAGAGGCCGCAACATAAGGCGACGTCCCAGCCCATAGATTCCAGGCTGCTACCTGGTAACCCCAAACTACTCGTCGATGTCCACGTTGAATCACCACTGAAGTGACGAACTCCACCTGAACCAAAATTAAGCAAACCTGAGTACGGGAGGTACTCAACAAGACTTAGTTAACCTATTATATATCTTCTAGTTTCAGAAAGGGTTTTATGAACGCTGTTTGGCGTAAAGCAATCTTTATTTTCCAAGTCGAGGAAGAATAGCACGTCTCATAGAATGTTTTCAAAACAGATGAGAAGCTCACTACTGTAATCATCATCTTTTAAAACCACCAATATCAATTCCCAGCATCTCACATGCTACAAGGATCACCCCTCTCGGCATCTCCGAGGAGGCACCCTTCATCTATTGCCTCCATGCTTTGTCAACATATTTTACGTCACGTTAGGTTGTCTATGGTCTTTGCCTTCACCAAGTCGTCCTTAACCGTGGACACGGCTTTTCGAAAAGATTGCCCTGCAGGGATGTACACTTTACCCACACGTACCATCCGACTCTTAGCGCCACATGTACGTTCTTCCATGGAACACGGCAGAGGGTGGCTGGCCACGACCTTTACCTTACCCGACCCTATCCATGAGTCAACCCAAGACAGGGCCACCCCGTCAACAGGGAGTTGGCCATCCTCCTGACGGCACCTGTCTCTGTGAGGCGGGGTCAAGATTCGTGTACGTCCATCACTTGGCCCCGGTCACGCCCTAGCGGAGCATTTTGTTTTCAAAACCGTTTAAAAGGTTTTATTTGCGTTGCCGAATGGAAATCTCAAACTACGTGACTCATGGATCTGGCCAAACAAGTTAGTTGGTCGAGCGCGGTTACTTAGACCCCGCGTGTGGTTGCATGCTCAGTCTTGGCTTCCGCTCGAGACCGTAATCCTAGTGTTGGCGAGTATAGGACTAAAAACCACTTCCCAAGTGGCCTCCCATACCAGCCTTAGTCAAGTTATCCACACAAAGCTCATCTCACCACGTCATCATATCATACTAGGTTATCGCATCTCTGATTCATCAACCGGATGGAGCAGAGGTAACAAACATGTATGACTAAGTGAAGCAGATATGAGGCTCTGGCGATGCGCACAAGCAAAACTATGGCGGCTAGGAGCAGTGGATCAGGATACTGAGGCAATGCAGTATATAGGTGAACTATATCTACTAGCATCAAATACTTTGGAATCGAATGCAAAGTACGAGATTCAAATGTTGTTCGAAAGCATATATGAGCAGATAAGAGGTTATGCTTGCCTTGGTTATAAGAAAACCAAATAAAGTCTTCAGGAATAAGTGCTTGACTTGTCGGTTAAGATCAAGTATTCACCTTGGAGTTGCTGGCCTTCACTTCGGAGTCACGTTCTACCGAGGGGAACAAACACCGAAAAGAAGAATAACGATCAACACATGTCATCGATGCAATGCACAAACTATATGCATGAACAAGTTAATGCACTTAAATAAAGCCCTAAACATGATCGTTGGGTTGCTAGGGTTCATATGTTAATAATGCAGTTTTACTGAAATTTGCCCGAAATAGACCCCGGAGGGGGTTTCAGGCGATTATGAAAGTGAGTACAATTTTAGTTGCTCAAATGAGGTTGAAAACATCATAACTAGGTTGCATTTGTCATTTTGAGCAAATTGGTACATAACTTTTAATTTTCTAAATTTATTGAATAAAAACTTATTTTTCTATTTTAAATGATTTAAACAACATTAAATAATGGTCATTTTTGAACTTTGGCAAACATGATTTAAAATGACATATTTGGATAGCTTACATTTTTATGAACATTTTGGTACCTTCCTTTTATTTTTCTGAGGTATAAAACAGAAGTTATTAAATTATTTAAATTACTCATGTTTCTGTAATTAATAAACATTTTCTAGAAATAGGAAAAACAGGATTATGATGTCAGGCTTACGCCATGCTGACGTCAGCCGAGCTCAAAATGTCTCTGGCCTCCCTCAATCCCACGATTCCATGAATGATACTCAAAATTGATGGCACCATCGGGTAGAGGAGCTCACGGCGAGTCTTGGGGTGGCGGAGCCGCTGCTATTTGGTCGCCGGAGCATGGCCGGCGTCGAGGTATCGCGGCGGCGGTGGGAGGCGCACGGTGACCGGAGTTGGCAGAGGGGTAGGGGGCATGGCCAAGGCACCAGCAGGCGCGTGGGCTCACCGTGACCGAGATGATGTGGTCGGGGAAGCAGAGCACGGCCGGGCGGAGGAGATCAGGCATCGGTATCCGTCGGCCGGAGACAGAGAAGAAGCGGATGGCGGTGAGGATGCCGGCCCTCCCGGATCGATTCCCACGTTGGAGAGGTAGAGGAGAGGGCGGCGGTTGCGTTGATGGCTTCGATTCCTGCAGGGGTGGCCGGAGATGGCGGCGATTGGCGGCGGCCGGTGCTCAAGGTTTCGGTTAGGGTTCTCTCTTCGGGACAGGAACAGAAAGAGGGAGGGTTCATGAGGCAACGAGGAGGAGGAGAAGAGGGGCACGGAACCCTCCGCGTCTTCTTATCCTTGCGAGGCGAAGCAGGAGGTGGCACGGCTCGCCGGCGAGCAGCCTGCTTGCCTCCTGGCAAAGGAGGAAGACGACACAGGGTCATTTTTCGATAAAACCCCCTGGGAGAAAAACAGAATTACAGAGAGGCCCTTCTCCACTTAAAACAGAACAAAAAAACTAGCTTTTAAGGACCTTTTTGCAAGGATAAAAAATGGCAAAAATAGTTTTTGAAAACCTCACAAAAATTCCAACCTTGCCATATTTTTTTTGGTAACATTGAATTACTTTTCAGTACCAAATTTTGGAACCCCTTTTAAGTACTATTTGTGGGATTTTTCTCAAACCATTTAAATTCACAACTTAAATTGTTTCAACAAGGTTCAAATTGTTGTTTCATGCATGTATGAGATGAACACAACACCACACACCCTAATGTAGCAAAATTTGGGGTGTTACACCAACCGTGTGTGTCCCATGCCCAAAGTTGAAAACATGGTACATTCCAACAACCTCACTTCACTTCAACAAAATTGCACGTTTGGCATCTCAAAAATTTGGTTCCATTCTCAAGTTTCTTACAAATCTTATGTCGTAGCCATTTTCGGGCACTTTCGGTCCAAAAATAAGTTGTCTGCCACCTAGGATACCTATAAAATTGTAGATATGATCATGGCAGTCACACATGGCCATGTGACCACACAAAAAAATGTTTGAACCCATTACATGACTTGTATGGTGCTGCCGTAGCGTTGGGTGCCGTCGAATCACCGGACGTTAACCGGGACGATTCTCGCCGCTTCTCCCTTGCATGCCTACCTCAATACATGGCATACTTGCATCCCAATCCCTCAGACTCGCTTCTTTGTGTCCACCCATAGAACATTGCACCTTGTTACCCCTGTCCACGACTGCTAGTGTGTGATGCGGAAACTAGTTTCTTGCCTTTGATGCCAAAAAAACGTTAAAAAACTTGCAGTTCCTTGGCCAACTTGGTGTGTCCCATGCCCAAAGTTGAAAACATGGTGCATTCCAACAACCTCAGTTCATTTCAACAAAATTTCACATTTGGCATCTCAAAAATTCGGTTCCATTCTCAAGTTGCTTACAAATCTTATGTCGTAGCCATATTCGGGCACTTTCGGTCGAAAAATAAGTTGTCTGCCACCTAGGATGCCTAGAAAATTCTATAGATGAGCATGACAGTCAAACATGGCCATATGAACGCACACAAAATGTTTGAACCAATTACATGACTTGTATGGTGCTTCTGTAGCGTTGGGTGTCGTTGAATCACCGAACGTTAACCGGGACGATTCTCGCCGCTTCTCCCTTGCATGCCTTCCTCAATACATGGCATCCTTGCATCTCACTCCCTCAGAATCAATACTTTTTGTCCACCCATAGAACATTGCACCTTGTTACCCCTGGCCATGACTGCTAGTGGGTGATGCGACAACTAGTTTCTTGCCTATCATGCAAAAAAACGCCCGAAAACGTGAAGTTCCTAGGCCAACTTGGTGTGTCCCATGCCCAAAGTTGAAAACATGGTGCATTCCAAGAACCTCACTTCATTTCAATAATATTGCACGTTTGGCATATCAAAAATTCGATTACATTCTCAAGTTGCTTACAAATCTTATGTCGTAGCCATTTTTGGGCACTTTGTGTCGAAAAATAAGTTGTATGCCACCTAGGATGCCTAGAAAATTGTAGAGATGAGCATGGCAGTCACACATGGCCATGTGGCCACACACAAAATATTTGAACCCGTTACAGGACTTGTATGGTGCCGCCGTAGCGTTGGGTGCCGTCGAATCACAGGACGTTAACGGGGATGATTCGCGCCGCTTCTCCCTTGCATGCCTACCTTAATACATGTCATCCTTGTATCCCACTCTCTTAGACTCACTACTTTGTGTCCAACCATAGAACATTGCACCTTGTTACCCCTGGCCATGCCTGCTAGTGGGTGATGCGGCAACTAGTTTCTTGCCTTTCATGCCAAAAACGCCTGAAAATGTGCAGTTCCTTGGCGAGCTTGGTGTGTCCCATGCCCAAAGTTGAAAACATTATGCATTCCAATAATCTCACTTCATTTCAACAACATTGCATGTTTGGCATCTCAAAAAATTGGTTCCATTCTCAAGTTGCTTACAAATCTTGTGGCGTAGCCATTTTCGGGCACTTTTGGTCGAAAAATAAGTTATATGCCACCTAGGATGCCTAGAAAATTGTATAAATGAGCATGACAGTCACACATGGCCATGTGACCACACACAAAATGTTTGAACCCATGACAATACTTGTATGGTGCTGCCGTAGCGTTGGGTGCCGTCGAATCACCGGACGTTAACCGGGACGATTCTCGCCGCTTCTCCCTTACATGCCTACCTCAATACAGGACATCCTTGCATCCCACTCCCTCAGACTCGCTACTTTGTGTACACCCATAGAACATTGCACCTTGTTACCCCTGGCCATGACTGCTAGTGGGTGATGCAGCAACTAGTTTCTTGCGTTTCATGCAAAAAAAACGCCAGAAAACGTGCAGTTCATTGGCCAACCGTGTGTGTCCCATGCCCAAAGTTGAAAACATGGTACATTCCAACAACCTCACTTCACATCAACAAAATTGCACGTGTGGCATCTCAAAAATTTGGTTCCATTCTCAAGTTGGTTACAAATCTTATGTCGTACCCATTTTCGGGCACTTTCGGTCGAAAAATAAGTTGTCTGCCACCTAGGACACCTAGAAAATTTTCGATATGATCATGGCAGTCACACATGGCCATGTGACCACACACAAAATGTTTGAACCCATTACAGGACTTGTATGGTGCTTCCGTAGCGTTGGGTGCCGTCGAATCACCGGACGTTAACCGGGACGATTCTCGCCGCTTCTCCCTTGCATCCCTACCTCAATACATGGCATCCTTGCATCCCAATCCCTCAGACTCACTTCTTTGTGTCCACCCATAGAACATTGCACCTTGTTACCCCTGGCCATGACTGCTAGTATGTGATGTGGAAACTAGTTTCTGGCCTTTCATGCCAAAAAAGTTAAAAAAAGTGCAGTTCCTTGGCCAACTTGGTGTGTCCCATGCCCAAAGTTTAAAACATGGTGCATTCCAACAACCTCACTTAATTTCAACAAAATTTCACATTTGGCATCTCAAAAATTTGGTTCCATTCTCAAGTTGCTTACAAATCTTATGTCGTAGCCATATTCGGGCACTTTCGGTCGAAAAATAAGTTGTCTGCCACCTAGGATGCCTAGAAAATTCTATAGATGAGCATGACAGTCAAACATGGCCATATGACCGCACACAAAATGTTTGAACCAATTACATGACTTGTATGGTGCTTCTGTAGTTTGGGTGTCGTCGAATCACCGGACGTTAGCCGGGACGATTCTCGCCGCTTCTCCCTTGCATGCCTTCCTCAATACATGGCATCCTTGCATCTCACTCCCTCAGAATCAATACTTTTTGTCCACCCATAGAACATTGCACCTTGTTACCCCTGGCCATGACTGCTAGTGGGTGATGCGGCAACTAGTTTCCTGCCTTTCATGCAAAAAAACGCCCGAAAACGTGAAGTTCCTAGGCCAACTTGGTGTGTCCCATGCCCAAAGTTGAAAACATGGTGCATTCTAAGAACCTCACTTCATTTCAACAATATTGCACGTTTGGCATATCAAAAATTCGGTTACATTCTCAAGTTGCTTACAAATCTTATGTCGTAGCCATTTTTGGGCACTTTGTGTCGAAAAATAAGTTGTCTGCCACCTAGGATGCCTAGAAAATTGTAGAGATGAGCATGGCAGTCACACATGGCCATGTGGCCACACACAAAATATTTGAACCTGTTACAGGACTTGTATGGTGCCGCCGTAGCGTTGGGTGCCGTCGAATCACAGGACGTTAACGGGGACGATTCTCGCCGCTTCTCCCTTGCATGCCTACCTTAATACATGTCATCCTTGTATATCACTCTCTTAGACTCACTACTTTGTGTCCACCCATAGAACATTGCACTTTGTTACCCCTGGCTATGACTGCTAGTGGGTGATGCGACAACTAGTTTCTTGCCTTTCATGCCAAAAAACGCCCGAAAACGTGCAGTTCCTTGGCGAGCTTGGTGTGTACCATTCCCAAAGTTGAAAATATTATGCATTCCAATAATCTCACTTCATTTCAACAGCGTTGCATGTTTGGCATCTCAAAAAATCGGTTCCATTCTCAAGTTGCTTACAAATCTTGTGGCGTAGCCATTTTCGGGCACTTTTGGTCAAAAAATAAGTTATATGCCACCTAGGATGCCTAGAAAATTGTATAAATGAGCATGGAAGTCACACATGGCCATGTGACCACACACAAAATGTTTGAACCCATGACAATACTTGTATGGTGCTGCCGTAGCGTTGGGTGCCGTCGAATCACCGGACGTTAACCGGGACGATTCTCGCTGCTTCTCCCTTACATGCCTACCTCAATACAGGGCATCCTTGCATCCCACTCCCTCAGACTCGCTACTTTGTGTACACCCATAGAACATTGCACCTTGTTACCCCTGGCCATGACTGCTAGTGGGTGATGCAGCAACTAGTTTTTTGTGTTTCATGCAAAAAAAACGCCCGAAAACGTGCAGTTCCTTGGCCAACTTGGTGTGTAGCATGCCCAAATTTGAAAACATGGTGCATTCCAAGAACCTAACTTCATTTAAAAAACATTGCATGTTTGGCATGTCAAAAATTTGGTTTCATTCTCAAGCTGTTTACAAATCTTATGCCGTAGCCATTTTGGGGCACTTTCTGTCGAAAAACAAGTTGTCTGCCACCTAGGATGCCTAGAAAATTTTAGAGATGAGCATGGAAGTCACACATGGCCATGTGACCACACAGAAAATGTTTGAACCCATTACAGGACTTGTATGGTGTTTCCGTAGCATTGGGTGCCGTCGAATCACCGGGCGTTAACCGGGACGATTCTCGCCGCTTCTCCCTTTCATGCCTACCTCAATACCTGGCATCTTTGCATCTCACTCCCTCAGACTGACTACTTTCTGTCCACCCATAGAACATTGCACCTTGTTACCCCTAGCCATGATTGCTAGTGGGTGATGCGGCACTAGGTTCTTGCCTTTCATGCCAAAAAGCGCCCGAAAACATCCAGTTCCTTGTCCAATGTGGTGTGTCCCATGCACAAAGTTGAAAACATGGTGTATTCCAAGCACATCACTTCATTTTAACAACATTTCACGTTTGGCATCTCAAAAATTCGGTTCCATTCTCAAGTTGCTTACAAATCTTATGTCGTAGCCATTTTCGGGCACTTTCCAAGAACCTCACTTCATTTGTTCTTAAATTCCCCCCATTTATCTTCAAATTATATGGAAAAAATAACTACTCCCTCCGTATGATGGCTAGGTTGAGACTCCAAGTGCAGAGTGTGTAGCTAGTGGCAAGCCTTCTTCCCCACGAGGGTGACTCGAGGGTTTATATCGAACTCTTGGGGAGCCAGTATTTCAGCAGTTGTCTTCCAAGCTTCCTCCAGGATCCTGCAAACAAATAGAGAGTTTTGTGCCCTCAACCTCACCAAGTGGTTGTCAAGCATAGGGTGTGAGACTTCTAAATTGCAATGCAAAACTGGAAGTAAATGTGCAATAATTAAATCTACTACTAAATGCAAATGAGAAAATAAATATGCAATGGATTGTTTTTGTATTTTTGTGATGCAAGTGGTGATGGAGATAATGTAAATTCGAATTGGAGATGCAAGTAAAGTAAAGTGCAAGTAAAGTAAATTGCAGCAAAGTAACTAGAGTGTTTTCTTATATTTAAAATAGGACCGGGGTTCATGGTTTCACACTTGCATTCTCTCAAATAAAGTAGTGGACGGTGGACATAAAGAATTACATGTGAGATTACAATAACGTGTTTAACATTGAGTACTTTCATATGGGCATCACTTCCTATCATAGAGATCTCTACGGTCATATTGATCCCTCTTATACTCCACCAAGATGCGAAATAAATCATAACACCTCGATAATTAAGGAAAAACCAGAGTAGAGCTTTAAGCAATGTGACATGAAGTTGAAGTAAGAACTTGCTAGATCTAGTCATGGAGATTGATTAGTGTCACTTCAAATCCCCGGTAACAAGGTACTCCTTTTTATCCCTAGTGAGGTAAATAAGAAAGGTTTAACAAAACCTAAGTGGATCGCTGAACTTCTGTCACTTTCACAGCACTAGACACCCCCCGTTACTCCAACTAATGCACCCATCACCCCACACACGCTCTCAAGAACTAGATTGATCAAAGCTAGCAAATAAGAACGGGGTACATAAGATACATCTACTCAAATAACTCAAGAGAAACAATTGCAATCTCAGATTCAATAACTCATAGAAAAGATCCACCACATAGGAATTACAACAGTGCCCGTAATCATGTGAGGCAGCTCATACAGATCTAATTAGTGAAGCACATAGAGAGAGAGATACAAGTGCTACTTCCACAAACCCATAGCCCTGGGGTGGACTACTCCCTCTTCATGGAGATGTCGATGGAGATGACATTGGAGGGGTAGGAGATCACACCGGCGGCGTCCCGCCGGAGTTTTCCCCCTCCAATCTGGAACTTCTGGTCTCTGTTTCGGTGTTTCGGTGTTTCGGCGGCGCTCTCCTCCGTAAGGGTACGAGGGACCCTTTTTATAGTCGGTTTTAGGCCAAGACGGAGTCGGTAAGTCGAAGATGGAAGGAATTGGGGCCACATGGGCCAAAAGGGGGCCTCTCACGCGGCCAAGGAATCTGGCCGCGTGGAGGGTCCTCTTTTGGGCCTCCTTGCCCAATTCTCGTGGATCCTTCGCCTGCAAGTCTTCTCCTTCCAAGAAAATGACCCCCGCAGATTTTCAGGTGATTTCGCGGAAGTTTGCCCCCTGAAACGTCAAAAATATAGAAAACGGGGTTTCTGACAGGCAGGGTTAATTCCATAAAAGTTGGGGGACTTTGTAATTTAACCCCAAAATAATATAAAACATTGAATTATACCCTTATATGATGTAAAATGTAATAGAAAACCATGTGAAAATATGCAAAATTCATCTATGCATTTTACATGCATCAACATCCCCAAGCTTAACCCATGCTCGTCCTCGAGTATGAAGGTGATAAAACTAAGATGGGTTTTGCATATTGAAACAATCATGGGATATAAAGGAGGATTATTCATGTTACATATAATCAAATGATAAATACTAGAAATAAGTAGCAATATACAATTCATGTTGTAAGAAATATCAAATATGCAAGCAAAGATGCTTCATGAAAGTTCACAAAGTGTATAATGAAATAAAAGCACTATGGACCAAATGCATACACAAAATGAAAAATAAAATCCTATATTGGTCAAAGAATAGCATAATGGAGAACAGAAAATATGGTGGACACTTTGGAGAAAATTAAGTAGAGGTAAAACATGATCAAGTCTTATTTAGCCTCTAAATTATTCAACTAAAATTACTAATTGAAATGTGGTATCCATTGATCTAGGACTCTCATTGCCCCTTTATCACTAGCATCTTAAAATTGTGAGTATTGAAGTAATGAGAATGACAAGGTGGTTGAAAGCCTCATGCCCCGTGAGTGTGAAAACCTACTCCATGATTACTCAACTTAAGATTCCTAATAAGCTTTGTACAATCATAATAAGTATTAATGACATCATAGAGAACCGCAAAGAGGTACCTCTTGCCCCATGACATGGAAACAAGCCCATGTTACAATGACAAGATGAACAAACGGAGTAGACTCATCATCCTTTTTATTTTCATTCACTATTATGCATAGCTTCTTATTTTATTATAGGATGTGTTGTAGGGTCACTCAAGCTGTAAGTAAATTTCCACCATGATAAAGCATGGCTTGGGTTAGCGGCCCAATGCGTTTCTCTAGTCATATAGATACTTACTCATCAAAACTTACTATTCCTCTATTTCATTTCGGCATGGCAGGAGTCCAAAAACAAAAGTACATGATATCAACCAAATGTAAATTTTTTTGTGCAATGTTGAAAGCTTTCCGGTGATACACGTCTATAGCTAGCTCCCAACCACACACTTGTCAAACGCAAAACTTGTGGCTCCCATTATTGGGTCATGTTTATTAGATGCATAAAAAGTAAAGTGTGCCTTCAAAAGTTCGTGAGAGTCCTATCCCAAGTTCAACCCATGACAATTAATAAAGTGAATATCTTAATTTAGAACATAAATAACACAATAACATGGTGAACATACTCGGAATAGCAATGAAGCTAATGGGAAGATATGGTGGACTCACTGGAAATACTTGGCTAAGGAGTGTTGGAAACAAGTTTTTACTTGTTGGAATTTTTAAATTTTTGGGCTAGCAAGAGGGAGATAGTTGACCATCTACTATGCATGCATATGTCCTTAGAACTACTCATTTCATGACAAACTAAATGAACCAGCAATTAACATCAAGGACATGAATAAGAGATAGCTCAAGACAACATTATTGCAAATTTCTACACATAAAAAGCCTATAAATCATGCAAACATATGTAGCTCTTCAAATCAACCATGGCATCCCTATTCCAAGTCATAATACTAGCATACAATACATTCCAACCCCAAACTCTAGTAGCTCAATCTCATATAAAATGATGGTGGTGGTCTTATCAAAACAAAAATAAAAACAAAAACTAGACGCTTCAAGTCTCTACGATAAATGCTTTGCTTAGAAAAACAGAAAGTGGGCGTGTGCTAACCAAAAGAGTGTAGATCCAGTGGGGTGTTCATCACATCCAAAAGCTTATGGCTTTCACCATTCTTGGATGTCTTGAGGCGCAGCTCCTCTATTCCCTGTGAAAAAACTTCACAAAACATGTTTCTCCCATTCTTTTTCTGTGGGGTGAGATTAGCAAGGACAAACAAATCACATGCTTGCTGTGCAAAATTCCGCATCAAATGCTCCATTAGATAGACAATAAGGTTCATTATGTTGTATGTTCACTCTCTTGTTTGAAAGAATCATGGAAATTCGATTCCCAAGCCCAAAGAGTGCATAAAACAAAAGAAGGCAGAATCTGTCCAGAAAAGAAGCAGCAGCAAAACGAACGTTTTTCCCTAAGCTAGACTCGTACAAAAATTAAGCCAATTTTTTTTCTTACAAAGGATGAAAAGTTGCAGAACATACTAAAAAATTAGCTCAATACGACATACCAATAAAAAACGTAAAATCATACGGTGAGCGGACTCGTGCTGAAACAGAAATTTCATGCACTAGGATAGCAACTTATAAGTCCAAATGGGTTTGACTTGACTCTTTATTGAAAACTCCAGAATTAAAAAAAAACAACTAATCTCTTGATACAGCAAGAGGGAACTAGGAAAATCCAAACAAAAACAACCGGGTTGCCTCCTGTAAATCGCTTTCTTTATAGCCATATAGCTAGGCTTTACTTACTTGATAATCAAGAGGGATAAAGCTCATAAGGGAGCTTGTTCTTCAGCGTGCCCCTCTTCCTTGGGAAGTTCTCCATGATTTTCTTGTGAGGGAACTGAAACTTGACATTCCCTTCCTTGGAGTCTATGATTGCACCTGTAGTACGAAGAAAAGGTCTACCCAAAATAATAGGACTAGGGGATTTATCCCCCATATCCATAATAATGAAATCAACGGGTACAAAAGTCATGTGCAATTCAATCATAACATCTTTTACTTGTCCTACAGCATGTTTAGTAGAGTTATCAGCAAGGACAAATTCACTTGACAACTTTTCTAAATTTTCTAGTTCTAGCAATTCATATAATTCTTTAGAGAGTACCGATACACTAGGACCTAGATCTAACATAACATGGTGAATTTCTTTTCCAATTGAAACTAGCACCTTGGGGACCCATGCATCCCCAAGCTTAGGAGTTATCATGGCTTCATTCTTGTACCTAGAAATTTTTTCTTGCAAGACATGATTAGCAATATAAGATCCAAAGCCAGGTTGATTAACATTTATAGTGGGATCACTAGCAAATTTTTGTAGAGTAGCAATAAGTTCTTGCAAGCTACTTTTTTATAAATCAAGGAATGGATCCTTAATTTCAGTAAGCATCATAATTTACTCTACTTTACTCTCTAATTTAGCTAGCATGCTTGATTCATGAGGACTAATTTCATCTTTGCTAGCAAGATAAGACATATATGGAAGTAAATATTCAGGGTACTTCACTATTTCATTCAAAGTTTCTTCTAAGCTAGCAGGGACATGCTCACTTGTATTCTCAGCAATATGATCAATATTTTCAATAATAGGAGCAGCAATATTAATAGAATTCATTCCTACACTAGGTTGTGCTTGTGGCTTTCCTGCTGACGTGCTTAATAGAGTTGCTTGATTATCAGCTAATTTTGACAATGCTTTATCCAAATTCGAATATTGAAGTTGCAATCCTTTAATATCACTACTAATTGATGCAATAGACTTATTTAACTCATGTATCATAGCATTGTGACTAGCAACTTGTTCCATAAGCAATTTATTAGATTCAGAAATTTCACTAGAAGGCTTCCACTTATTTTCATTAGCATTAGGATATGGAACAAAATGTTTATTTGGCACATAAGGAGGTTTACTATATGAATTGTAAGCATTACCAAAACCATTGCTACCATAATTACTAACAAAATTAACATCCACACTTTCAGAATTACTACCAACTAGCTCCTGCAAAGGCACATTCTCCATATTTTGTTTATTAATAAAGGCAAGAATAGTATCCATTTTAGAAGACAAATCATTGGTTTCTTCAATTGAGTTTATTTTCTTAGTGGTATTGGGTGCTCTTTCAGTATTCCATTGACTATAATTTTGCAATATGCTTTCTAATATGCTCTTAGCCTCTCCTACAGTTTTACTCATAAAGGCACCTCCAGTAGCAGAATCAAGTATATTTCTAGACATGTAGTTTAGACCATTATAAAAAGAGTGTAGTATGGTCCATTCATTTACTCCATGTGATGGGCATGTTCTAATCATTAATTTAATTCTATCCCATGCCATGGCTACATGTTCATTATCATTTTGCCTAAATGAGAGGATATTATTCCTATTTTGCAAAATTTTAACGGGAGGATAATATTTCTTAATGAAAGCTTCTTTGAAATCATCCCAAGACTTTATACTAGCTGTAGGTAGTGAAAGTAACCATTCTTTAGCCTTTCCTCTCAGTGAAAAAGGAAATAATTTCAGTTTTAAAACACTACTTTCCACATTTTTAAATTTTTGCATATCACATATTTCCATGAAATCATGAAGATGCATAGAGGCATCCTCCATAGCACTACCACCAAATTGCTCTCTAGTAATTAAATTCAATAAACTAGGACTTACTTCATAGCTTTCAACTTGTATTTCAGGTATAGTAATTGGCCTAGCAATGAATTGGTCATTGGGTGTATTTGTGTAGTCACTTAATTTAGTTCTATCACCCATTTTAACAGTTTTTATGTAGTTTTTAATTTTTTATGCAAAACTGAAAAGTAAAGTAACTAGGCAAATTCGAAATACTAAAATAAACTAGATAACTAAATGCAAAACTAAAATGCAAACTAAAATAAAATATGCAAGACAAAACAAAAACAAGAACAAAAACAAAACAAAAACAAAAACAAGAAAAGAAACAAAACAATCTACTTGAAAGAAGGTGGAGATACAAAGGACGGTACTCACGTAGGTGCAACCTCCCCAAGCTTAGGTGTTTGCACACCTTGTTGGTGATGAAGACTTCTTGTGAGCTCCCTTGGACAACTCCTTCACCTATGGCTCCCCGCCAACGGCGCCAGAAAAACGCTTGATGGCTAGGTTGAGACTCCAAGTGCAGAGTGTGTAGCTAGTGGCAAGCCTTCTTCCCCACGAGGGTGACTCGAGGGTTTATATCGAACTCTTGGGGAGCCAGTATTTCAGCAGTTGTCTTCTAAGCTTCCTCCAGGATCCTGCAAACAAATAGAGAGTTTTGTGCCCTCAACCTCACCAAGTGGTTGTCAAGCACAAGGTGTGAGACTTCTAAATTGCAATGCAAAACTGAAAGTAAATGTGCAATAATTAAATCTACTACTAAATGCAAATGAGAAAATAAATATGCAATGGATTGTTTTTGTATTTTTGTGATGCAAGTGGTGATGGAGATAATGTAAATTCGAATTGGAGATGCAAGTAAAGTAAAGTGCAAGTAAAGTAAATTGCAGCAAAGTAACTAGAGTGTTTTCTTATATTTAAAATAGGACCGGGGTTCATGGTTTCACACTTGCATTCTCTCAAATAAAGTAGTAGACGATGGACATAAAGAATTACATGTGAGATTACAATAACGTGTTTAACATTGAGTACTTTCATATGGGCATCACGTCCTAGCATAGAGATCTCTACGGTCATATTGATCCCTCTTATACTCCACCAAGATGCGAAATAAATCATAACACCTCGATAATTAAGGAAAAACCAGAGTATAGCTTTAAGCAATGTGACATGAAGTTGAAGTAAGAACTTGCTAGATCTAGTCATGGAGATTGATTAGTGTCACTTCAAATCCCCGGTAACAAGGTACTCCTTTTTATCCCTAGTGAGGTAACTAAGAAAGTTTTAACAAAACCTAAGTGGATCGTTGAACTTCTGTCACTTTCACAGCACTAGCCACCCCCCGTTACTCCAACTAATGCACCCATCACCCCACACACGCTCTCAAGAACTAGATTGATCAAAGCTAGCAAATAAGAATGGGGTACATAAGATACATCTACTCAAATAACTCAAGAGAAACAATTGCAATCTCAGATTCAATAACTCATAGAAAAGATCCACCACATAGGAATTACAACGGTGCCCGTAATCATGTGAGGCAGCTCATACGGATCTAATTAGTGAAGCACATAGAGAGAGAGATACAAGTGCTACTTCCACAAATCCATAGCCCTGGGGTGGACTACTCCCTCTTCATGGAGATGACGTTGGAGGGGTAGGAGATCACACCGGCGGCGCCCCGCCGGAGTTTCCCCCCTCCAATCTGGAACTTCTGGTCTCTGTTTTGGTGTTTCGGTGTTTCGGCGGCGCTCTCCTACGTAAGGGTACGGGGGACCCTTTTTATAGTCGGTTTTAGGTCAAGACGGAGTCGGTAAGTCGAAGATGGAAGGAATTGGGGCCACAGGGGCCAAAAGGGGGCCTCTCACGCGGCCAAGGAATCTGGCCGCGTGGAGGGTCCTCTTTTGGGCCTCCTTGCCTAATTCTCATGGATCCTTCGCCCGCAAGTCTTCTCCTTCCAAGAAAATGACCCCCGCAGATTTTCAGGTGATTTCGCGGAAGTTTGCCCCCTGAAACGTCAAAAATATAGAAAACGGGGTTTCTGACAGGCAGGGTTAATTCCATAAAAGTTGGGGGACTTTGTAATTTAACCCCAAAATACTATAAAACATTGAATTATACCCTTATATGATGTAATATGTAATAGAAACCATGTGAAAATATGCAAAATTCATCTATGCATTTTACATGCATCACCGTCTCAAATTAATTATCGGAAATTTTGACAAAAGTGGATGTATCTAGACATAATTTAGTGTTAGATACATCTGCCATTTTCAAAATTTGTGACAATTAATTTGAGATGGAGGGAGTACAAAAACAAACCCTAGATTCACACGTGCACCTTGCGTCATAGGGAGAGAAAAGGGGAACTATATAAATAGACGCTCTGACGCAAATCCGCAAATCCACTTCCTTCCTTCCTCAGTCTCCGCAACCCATTTTCCCCAAGAACCGCCTCCTCTCCTCCACTTTCATAGCAAAACCATCGACGGTACCACTGCCCTACCCACCCGCCATGAAGAGATCACGAGAATCCTTCGACGTCGAGGTAGATCAGAAGGTGGCGTGCGTCGTCGGCTAGCCGTCTTATGTCGTCATCCCAATCGCGGCCGGCTCTAGCAGTGGGACTGCTTCTTCCGGCGAGACCCCGTCAATGGACACAAAGGTCGGTGATGTCGCTTCCGAGCCATATCGGAAGAAGACTGTGAGCAGGGACAGAGGGGATGGCCCATCCTACGTCGCCGTGCCATCAGACCTCGAGGCGGCCTACAAGGAGATTGAGGAGAGCTACGAGGAAGCCACTGAATACGCCATTTTGGGGCACGTCTCCGCCGCGCCGAAGGACGTACATCCCTGTTAGAAAACTAGATATAGTTTTAGTGAACTTGCTATGGTTAGTCTGTGATATCGAGGGTTCCTAGCGGTAGTACAAGCTCGAATCTACTATTGTTTCTATGTTGGACTGCACTCGAGTTCTCGTGATTTGGGTATGAACTGAACCATCTCTTCAACTGCACATCAATCTACAGTTCTTTCTATGTTCAACTGTCGTCGAGTTTTAGTACCCAAATTATTTAGTAATATCCGGGCTTTGGTCATTTGGGTATGAACTGAACCATCCCTTCAACTGAAGGAGTAGCAGATAAACAAGTCTTCGTACATGCCTTCAATTGCATATCAATTCATAGACGGCTTCTATTGCATATCAATGTACATATCATGTATCTTTGATGGAACACAGCCCAACTATTGCCCAATTCTCCCCAAAAAAAATTACAACTGATTATCTGTACTGATCAAACTAGATGTTTCAGAAGTTAGTGACGTAGGTAATTCATGGAGTGCTAGCCGATAGAGATACTCAAAATAATATGTAATTAACATGCATTTTTCCAGAATTCTTTTATTGCTACAAACAACATATACTCCCTTCGTTTTTGTATACGAGACCACTTCCTAAATACCAAGAAAAGAAATCCAACTATTAAATAGGACAAATAATTATGTGAATAAACTCTTGTGTTCCGTGCTAATTAAATATTTTGTATGTGGGACATCTTTCTCTATGGTTACATGGAACATTCACATCAATGAGCACTATTGTACGTGGTAGAATCCAAATCAATTTCTCTTTGGAAGAGATTGCGGCCTTGTATAGATAGAAATTATATTTTTGATAGTTGCCTTGTATTCAAAGACAGAGGGAGTTGACCGACTTTGCTTTCTAATTTTATTCTTTTATTGCTAAAGTGTTCTTTATACGTTTTCAAATGCCATTTTATATCTCATGATGTAATAATTTGAACTGCAACTTCATATATCATATTGTAATAATTGTATAGTGTGTTATCATCCTAGATTTCCCAATTTATGGTGTTACAACCTTTTTTGGGTTGCAATGATCTTTACATTATTTGAACTGCAATTTCATATCTCATGTTGTAATAATTTTACACTGTGTAGTTTATTTTAATAAAGTTCAAGGAATGTAGCTTGGTTAATTAGATCCGCAAGATTTAATTGATCATATTATTATGATGACCTAGATTAGCTTGCTGCTTCATCAGTTTCATCCCACACTCCAATATCATCCTAGATTCCCCAATTAATAGTGTAACAACCTTTATAGGTTGTAATAATCTTCACATTATTTCAACTGCCATTTCATATCTCATGTCGTCATAATTGTACACTGTAGCTTTTAGGTTAATTAAATGTGCATGCTTACATGGATTTTAATTATCTGATTTGGTTACGAAATACTCTGCTAAGTATAGGTTGTACATTTCAAATCCATTTGAATTCATCAGCAATAAATTATATCCAAGTTAAAAACAAATGAGGAACTTCAGTTTTCATTTAACGTATTGGCTTATTGCATCTTAGGAGCTGAGAGTCGAAGAAGAGGCATTTGATGGGGGACTGACTATGTCAGAGGGTTATGCTTCTCTAGATGGCTCTGGAGAAGGCTCTAGAGAAGATGATGAAGACGTTGAACAAGCACCTCCAAGATCACCCGAAGTTGATGAAAAATCAGCATGCTCAGTCGAGGTCTCCAGTTTGGTAATACGTCAGCTTAAGATGCACATTGCTTCGCACAACGACCATGTTCTTCAAGCCGTGGTAACCCCGAACCCACGACCAGCGTGTTTCATGGTTTCGCGTGTCCTTTTTAGCAAGTTGGGAATACCAACTGGTGCATCGTCCAGTCTCATGAAGAAGGAGACAACGCATATATTTACATCAAGATGCGTCAAAAGGACGTGCGAAGGTGTCACGGAAAGAGGTATGAGTGGATGGGAGAACAAGTCACCTTCCGCAAGGTGAATTCACTCATGCCGCTTAGACTCGAACCCATGGAAGCTGGCCCGGTTGTTAAGATCTTTTAAGTTGTGGTTGTTAAGACAATGTTGCAGTTGTTTAAACTTTCTGTTACTTTCCTTAGTACTGAATGATGCACTTTGTTAAACATTATGTCCATTTTATGTTCTGGTTTGTAAGCACTTAATAGCATTGCTGAAGAGTTGTCATTGTGTTTTGAACCAACTTATTTTCTCTTATGCGGATTCTGTAGTCACGATTTATATCAAAATTGCATGGGTTAATTTGGACTATATATTTTCATGCCAATATCAACTGAAATCTGAAAGAGAGTCTTGGTTGGTACTCATGTGGGCAGTTGTACAAAATTATTGGTTTTATCACAGAAATGTGGGAACCATTCAAAATTCGACCAAAATAGTTCTAACCTCATGACATAGTAGTTCAAACCAGAGTTCACGTAGCATAATTGGCATCAGTAATGAGAGATATCACTTATAATATTAACCAAAGTACCAACATTGCATTGCTCAAAGCGTACTGCAAGAGCGACATACTACATACAAATCAAACATTGTTCATCCAGACTGAAACATAAACACTAATTACATGGACCAAAAGTAGCATACTACACTATAGCAAGTGATCTAGTACCGACTGCGGTGCTTGTTCGCCCTCCATGATTTGCCTCCCTCTCTTGTCTTCTTAGAGTTTTTAATGGCCTCACTCATGGGCTTGAGCACACGGTACAACCCGAGCGAGAGAAACGCACCAATTGCAGCATAAGTGATGTGTTCCATGTCTAGTTTCCTGTTGTCCCAGTAGTTGTGCCAAGTATAATGCTTCTTCGTCATGTCTTTGTACCACGGATAAATCAGCTTTACTGTCATGGGAGCCATTCCAGCCTTGTTTTCTTGTACACATCATAGTACAGATCCTGGATATCCTCATAATTTTCATTTGGAATAGAAAAATTCCAGGTTCTCCCCAACACTCTCTTGTCATTGCTGGTGTCAACACTTGCTAATTTGACGCCGCCAAAACGAAAAAGATCAGCCAGCACCGCGGATTGCCACCAGTCACTACAACAGTACACAAGCAAAAAGAGTTTAGAAAAGTACTAGTAGCAGAAAAAAGCAATCACAACAACCAGGAATAACAAGTAAATGATCTGTTACTCACCAGAAACAACCAGGAATAACAAAATAGCAATCACAAGAACATTTAGATGAGTACTAGTAGCAGAAAACAAGAGGAAAAATGTCTTTTACCTGGAGTAATGGAACATCAGCACGTGGCGGCGGAAGGCAAGCTGAAGAACGACGATCTTCTTCTCTTTCTCCGACATGTGGGATGTGTACTCAAAATCCAGGACCGTGAACTTGTCTTCTTCGCTTGCAATCCACTGCTGGTACATGTCGAGGACTCACTGCACCTCGGCGGGGTCGTTGGTGTAGGTCACGTCGATGGTTTGCTCGCCGTGGACGTTGACCTGCATCGTGTGGCTGAAATACTTCTCTTCATCCATGGCGACTATGCTTGGAAGAAGAAGAGAGTGCATCGCTTGGAAGAAGAAGAGAGTGGAGCAGACGAGTGGAAAACAGGGGAGAACATGGGAGTATTAATTATGGAAGGATTCCAACTGGCAACCGTGTGAAATCGCTAAAAATAAGGGGAAACTCTGTGCCGTGTTGGTACATTAACGATGCAAAGTTGTACCAAGAAGTCACTAGTTTGTGTGCCTAAACTAATAAACCTAATTTTTATTTATTTTACTGACAATTTTGCCAGCGCTGCGCGTCGAATTGTCCCATCGAAACCTCGTCTATGCATCGTCCTAGACCTAAGGCGCAGTTATTATTCTCCTTGGCAGAGAAAACCTCCTCTTTCACACGCCTCCCTCGACACGTGGTTCATCGCTGCCAGCCACAACTCTCGCTGCCGGCACGACTCCATCTCTCATACTTTGACCACGCAGTCTACCGGATGCTCCTCTTCGACCAATGGCGCCAAGCAAAGACGTGCCTACTCTCTATGCCTCACTTTTCCTCTTGACTAGCAATGATCGTGATTATCAAATCAAGATCTGATGGTTTTCATTTTTTTGCAGTGTCTAGTTTGTTTTGACAAACTCGGGATGTGTGGTAGTGAGACCATGACTCATGATTATTTCGTCATAACCCTTATAGAGGGATTTGAGGAGAAGGCGGTAAGGATTCTAATATACTCATGTACACATGGGATTTGATTTATTTATGGTTATTCACATGTAATATATGTAGCATATCTACCGGTCTTAGTACTCATTGTGTCATGTGATAATCATTCATGTAATATACGTACCAGATCTAGCTAGCAAAAAGGTTGTGAGTGTGATCTCTATTAGTCATGGACGTTTTTTTCACGTACCTACTTGTAATTTTGATACTTGAAGGTACCAATCTGAAACTATGAGTGCATGTTCAGGTATTTGCAGTACAGGACTATTTCTTCAATGTCCAATTATAGGAATAAGTACAAACAATTACTCTTGTAGGATATATATATCTACTTCCAGTAATTCCAATTTTCTACTGCCTCATAATGTAATAAAATGCATGCTCTTATTTAGGTGACCCCTTGCTACATCAGTACATATTTCCTAGACATCCATGCTATTCTCCCATTCGAGAACACAAGTTTTCAAGCAACACTGAAAACGAAGGAAGATTTCTCATTCAGTGCTCAGCTTACCAGCATTGATAGAATAACCTTTTTGAATGGAGAATCTTGGAAAGAATTAAGCAGAGTTTACAAATTTAAGGTTGGTACAGAGCTAATATTCAAAACTGACACACGTCGATGCCAAACTGAGGTCATAACTGGAAATGACCCAATCATCCATCCATGTAAGTTTCCTATTTAATTCAAAAAAAAAATGTTGTGCACATAATCATGACTATATTACTTGGTTGCCACATGTGTACTCCACTAATTTCAGCCGTATTAAATTTATACAGCATACTACCAGATGTCCCTTGAGAGGCATCCCATTATTGACACACTCTCTAGCACTAATGGGACCATGATTAAATAGAGGATGATGCAGATGATGATCAACGTTGTTGGAAACTTGGATTACACTGTTCTATTCCACAGAGCTGGAGAGTACCAGGAAGGAGAACTGGTTGTCGGAGGGCTGCATACTCTGAATTTGACAAACATCGAGAACTTCAATAAACATGTGGTAAATCTTTAAGAACACATCTTCTCTTATGCGCAAAGTACTATGTGAGGCCACATATATATACGTGTACACTCATTTTATTTTCCTTTCTTTTAACATATTTATTTTCCACTAGTTGTTCTCTTGATTTTAAGTCTTTGCATGCAACAGAAAATCCCAAGCCGTCTGATTCCTGCACATATGGAAAGAAATTGTACCATCACAATTGTTTGTCACCCGAAAACCAAGGTGACATCGACATATTCAATTTCTGAGCTTGATGGTCGCTTGTGCGTCAGCGGGTGGAAAGAGTTCATGGCGAAGGAAAGTCATCTCAAGAAGGGTGACAAGGTGTTGTTCTTACTATACCAGGGGACTGAAGGGGTTTAATTGTTTGCTACCCATGTGCCTGAAATTGGTCTGTACTAGGAAGTCGGTGATGATGGTTTATCTGTGCAACTATATGCATTCAGCTTCGTTGCTACAATAAAAATCCGTGTTAAGACTCAATATTAGATTGTCGAATTCTGGATCAATTAATAAGTTATGTTTTTGAGTTTTACTACTTGCATGATGGCATTTTGTTTTTTATGATGATATTTCCCTTTTTGCTTTACTTGCTTGTTTATTGAATAATATGGCTCCTATAAATGTAAACAAGGGGGCAAGCCACGCATGCTCAATGGGAAAAATATCCAGTGATACTAGCCCCTTGCATGCTCCCATGCTACCATTTCAAAAAATCGACTTTAGATGTTTCAAAAAATTCCGGGAAAAAAAATCTGAATGTTCACAGAAAATATGTCTATATCCTGTTAAAAAATTCAGGTCCAAATTCGACCTACACATTGAGAAACAAAAAGGAGGATTTGTCCTTTTTGTTTCTCAATATTACTTTTGAATCTAGACCTGGAATTATTACACATTGTAGAAACATTTCATGTGAACATTCATACTTTTTCCTAGAATTTTTTGAAACATCCAAACTTGATTTTTTCGAAACGGTAGCATGGGAGCATGCAAGAGGCTGGTATCACACGATATTCTCCCCATGCTCCGCGGAAATAGAGCGAAGCCCCGCTATATTAATATAGCAACCACCCGATACAACAATTTTGATACAACACCGGTTGAGGCGACAGCCAACACACGCCAAAGAAAAAAAGAAGAAAAGAAAAGGAGGCAGAAGCGGATCGATGAAACGATAAGGACCCGCAACCGCTGCGCCCACCTACAAACTACCACCACGCTCCTAGCACCGGGACGTCAAGTACTTGGCAACACCTTCAACAAGGAGAGTCGCGCTCCTTCCCGGACCATCACACTGGTCCTATGGTTTCCCCCGACACATTGGCGGGGCGGATGCAGGGTAGGCACGACGCCCTTCAGGAAGGGAGAATGCCACCCGATGGTGGCACCGCGCCGGTGTTGTTACTCCGACAAGGATTTCTCCCGAACACACCCTCACCACCATCCCTGACGATCCGTCGCCTAGGAGCCCCGCAAGGGAGAGCCTCGCAACCACCAGACCAACCGTCCACCAACATGCGCCACCACGGTGCAACAACATGGAGAATCAGCGATTCCAGCTGTAAAACAATATGAACTTCTACAAGAAACACTATGAACTTCTACAAGAAAACGCAGTGAACTCTTTTTTTTTTGTGCCAAGTTTTTTGAGAGTGTTCATGGAAAACAACAAACTTTCTGCAGTGAATATTTGTGAACTTCCAGAATTCTCAAATATGAACTTCCTTTTATTTATTTTATTCAAGTTTTTATCCTACTTCCACTACAGCAAAACAATATGAACTTTTCTACAGTAAAACAATATGAACTTCCAGAGATCACACTATGAACTTCCACAGATGGCATTATGAACTTCTTCATCCTCTTTTTTAACAAGCAAATATTTGTTCATGCAAAGTTTTAATCTCTAAACAGTATAGCACACTTATCGTTGTTTCAGCATTCTCGGCTTCACGGTTTGTTTGAATGCACCTGTTGACTTGTTGAGAAAATATATGAAGATCTTGAGTTTCCTTTACAAATCCTCTCCTCAAGACACAGTTCATACTTTCACTTTGTTGTGTTGATGTCATGCGAGCACAGAACACATCCTTCCAGTAAGCCGATATCCAAGATTTTCTTTCTCTCCACAAGTTTATCATAACATTTATTTTGTGCAAGTTATAATTGTCAACCAGTTCCTGTCATGCTGCTTCGAATTCTCATGACATCAATGGGTGGATAAGCACCGCTGCCAGCTGCTCTTTAAGTCAGGGAACAACCTGTATAGTTTTCTCAAGGGATCTTTATACTTCCTCGCTATATTCCACCTGCAGTTTTTGTGGAGCGAGCGCGGAAATATCTTAGGTATAGCCCTCGCCATAGATGGACACTTATCTGCAAAATAAACATTTTCTGAATCAGGACATTTCAGTCTTTATGCAAAAAAGATGTCTGAACCTGAATCTTTTCTTTTTTGACTAGTGGTAGAGGATTTGTTTTTGTTTTTTTTCCTTTAAGAATACAAATGGGTTGTTTCCCCTTCATGCACTTCAGAAAGGTGCTAAACACCCATTTGAAAGATTCAAAGTTCTCATCACCTATCAATGCAACCCCAAAATTGCAGATTGGAGGTGGTTATTGACGCCAACAAACACAACAAGGGGCATATGGAACTTGTTTGTTTTGTAGGTAGTATCGAACGTGATGCAATCTCCAAAGTATGCATGTACTGCAGATCACATTTGAACAAAATATGTTTCTAACCGTGTTGTCTTTGTCGACATGCACATCTGAGTAGAAGTTTTCATTCTCCCGCTTCATCTCTTCAAATAATTTGTACAATTTCTTCACATCACCTTCACATTCCTTTCTTGCATTATCTGCTTTCCTGCAAAACCATTTTTTGTGGTATGCTTACTATTTTTCATTTTTTTACCAACCAGTTTGAAATTTGAGAAACTAGAATGCAAAATAGTCTGGTTATCATAGAGGAACTTACAGATTCTGCACATCCTTATCATGTGATCCAAGTTTTTCGCGCCCTCCACTAATCCTAGCAAGCACACCCATGATATTAGCATGCTTAATATTGCTGAACTGTAGGTCCTTTATATACTCCTTCAGTGTTGGGTCAATCCGTTTGTGTGAACGCGGGAAAACCATCATTGACGGGCTCAACAACAGCGGATGGTTGTGTTCACAATTTATATCCTTTATGACGCAACTACCATCTTCGCTTTATTTCAATCTAACGAATGCTTTGCAGCCACTGCGCTTGCTTACTTTATCACGTTGACGCTCAACTTCATCAACAGATGGCTCGTGTTTCCCCTCTCGCACACATCGCAGTTATGCCGGTTCTTGGTATGTTGCCCTTTTCTAATGCCAAAACCAGAGTGTTTATCATAGTGATGGCCGACGTTGGTAAACCCCAAGAGAAATATTGTGAAGAGTGCAGCAGTAGGTTTTTCCTCAGAAAAGAAACCAAGATTGAATCGACCAGTAGGAAGACAAGCAATCTCTGAAGGTTGATGCAGTTGATGTGGTAGGGCGCACTACCGGTTCAGCAGCAACGTGGAACCTACACAACACAATCAATTCACTTTGCCCCAACGAAGTAGTGAGTTTGTCAATCTCATTGGTTCTGCTGATAACAAAGAGGTTAAATGTATGGTGTTGAAAACAGTAGGAGAAGAATATGAAAACAATAGTAGAAGTGTGAAAACAGTAATTGCAGCGGTTGTATTATCAGTATGAGAAAATGGACCGTGGTACAAAGTTCACTAGTGGTGTCTCTCCATAAAAGATAGATAACATGTGTGGTGAACAAATTACAGCTGGGAAATTGATAGATATTGAAACATGCATTACATGATGATTACTATGTGATTTATGCAGGCATTACAACAAGATACATAGACCGTTATCCAACTGCATCCGAACAAACGTTGGGTATTAAGTTGCAAGCAACAGATAATCCCAGTAATATAAGTGTGTAATGTAAACAATATAAACAAAGTAAACATCGTTGTTTTCTCCCTAATGGCAACAACACATCCTCCATCAGTCACGTTTCTGTCGCTCGAGCACAGATGCAAAGGAGGAATGAACCCACTATCGAGCATAAATACGCCCACTTGGATTCACTAGCATCTACTTCGCCAGAGCATCTACTAACAACAGCGATCATGCAAGATCATAAATAATATACACATGAAGATAACATGATTGATTGATAATAAAGAGACATAGCATTCAACATTCATGGGATCCATACAAACACAACATGTAGCATTACAATAAGATGATCTCGATCATGTGAGGTGGAGAGGACAACCATCTAGCTACTGCTATGGACCCGTACTCCAGGGATGAACTACTCACGCATCATTCCGGAGGCGGGCATGGTGGTGTAGAGCCCTCCGGTGATGATTTTCCTTCCCGGCATGGTGCCGGGGAGAACTCCAGAACCCCCCGATCTCGAGTTGATGATGACGACGGCCTCGGGTGTTTTTCGTGGAAAAGTGGTATATTCTTAGGGTTAACGTATCGGGGGGAATAAATAGGCGAAAGGGCGATGGCGGTGGATGCCCGAGGGGCCCACACCACCCCAGGTGCGGCCAGGATGGCGCCGCCCTATGGTGTGGCCCCCCTATGGCCACTCTCCGGGCCTCATCGGGACTCCGTGGAACATTCGGGAATTCTAAGACTTCCAGACTTCGAATTTTCTAATTCTGAGAATATTTCCAGAACAACTTTTCTGAGACTAAAAACAGCAGAAAATAGGGAACTAGCTCTGTGGCATCTTGTCAACAGGTTATTCTCGGAAAATCAATAAAAATGACATAAAGTATATAACAAACATGTAGCAAATAACATGAAAACAACATGGAACATCAAAAATTATAGATACATTTATGACGTATCACATAGGTGTTATAAAATTCGTAAACTTCTTTAAATGTGCCGAATTGCTGGCCAATCACTGGTATTAGAACTTCTGGAAGTTCAGGTGCTTGCAATTTTTTGCCAAATAAAGTCATAAGTTGCCCCTTCATATTTCAATATCTAACTTTCTATGAATTGTTAAAATAAACTTCATCATAAGGAAGGGCAATAAAACTGATATACAAAAAACAGTCCAAAGTTATGAACTACCATGATTTACAGGAATGAACTACCACTATTTACAAGAGTGAACTATCATGTATACAAAACTGATAGGGGAATGTTGTTCTTTTTTCAAACCTGACCAGCACATCATATCTTTGTCAATAAACACAAGTGCCTCCCACTTAAATTCTGCGCTAGTGCAAGTTTGCACATGTTCCGAACTCTTTTTCCAATGAGACCCCTACATAAAAAAAGAACATATTTTTAATTTCGCTTGTCAATTGTCAATTTTTCATAGCTGTAAAAGTAATTTTTTTGGTTGTTTGTTTCAATCCAACGGGGTTAAAAAATTTAAACCATTTTTAAAGCAATCCTCACATCATTTTTTAACCAGTAGCGTATCCTGAACTTCCACCATCAGTTTATGTGGTGTCGGGGGGTTACCCCCGAGTAGGGTAAAGGCAAGTGGTAAAGGCGACTGTCAGAGGAGAGGTTTGGTCGAGTAGCCGCCTACCCGGTACTTGCTACCCGGTTGACTGCTACTCGGTCTCACCTCAAGATGACCAGAAGGAGATATCAATCAAGTTCTGTCCATTCGAGTAGAAGAGTTGGCCCGAGTAAAGTTGGCGGGAACCTACTCGGGCCAGAAAGTCAAAGGAGCCGTTCTGACACAGGATCCCGCGTATCCTGGGTCCGTACTTGGCAGTATTTGAACTACTGTTCATCTGGGACCGGCCTGCCTGACAGTGACAGCATGGAAGCAGGCCGTCGCAGGATAAGGGGGCCCTACTCTGTGTTTGGCACAGTGATACCAGTCTGTCCCCTTGTTTTGCCCAACGACTTTCCAGATGCAGCCAAGATTAGGAACCAAAGCTGTCAGCGGGAACCCGGAAGAAGGACGATGTGCACACTATGTCGACACTTGTCCATGTTTGGACGTATCCGGCTGGGCACCGTGTATATAAGGTGCCCCGCCGCCTCCTGCGTGAGGCATCGGATGCTGGAGCACCTTGTGACCTAATTCTTGACCTAGTTCATCACCTAGAGAGGAGAGTGGCTACTCGGTAGCAAGAACATTGTACTGTGGCTACTCGGTGAGACACCAGAATACATAGAGAAGGGCAGGAGTAGGGGTTTTACCTCCTCACGAGGGCCCTGAACCTGGGTAGATCGTGTTGTTTGCAGTGTTTACTTCGTACCTCACGCGGCTACTCGTCGCGTGATCCCTCCCCGAGCACCTCCAGCGTCCTTCGTCCCCACATCTTTAGCCATCCCATGGCATCTGCCGTGACACCACCACGACAGTTGGCGCCCACCGTGGGGCAACCAGCGACGCTGGTTGGAGTTTCTGTTCGGACGGGATCTTCTTCAGCGGAGCGCGTGGTCTGTGGCCTTGTCCACAGATTCGGCTCCTTCGACTTCGTCACCGACAACGCCGGCGATTTCGGCGGCAGGGCCATGCCGGAGGGCGGCTCGGTGATCTCCTTCGGCTCCCACCTCGTCTACGTCGCCACCGTCGCCAACCGCGCGTACCCCAAGCTGGTGCATGACGCGGAGGATCCTCCCGCGGTGATCGCTGCTCGCGGAAGGCCCACGTGCCGCTCTGCGAACTGCGCTGAGGTGATGGTGACGGGCTTGGCGGCAAACACTGGCGCGGCCGCTACTGGCGCCGCGGCCGTTGTCGAGGAGATTGATGCGCCGGCTGCTGGTGGCAGGGTTCACCGGCCCTACGAGAGGGAGAGCAACTTGCCGCCTTCCACGTCTACGGTCATTCCCGTGTCAGCTACGCGACCTGGCATGCCAACTCCCACCGACATCGAGCTCCTAGCCATGAGGGAGCAGCTCGAGCGGCAACGCCTGGAGCTGCTTGCTGAGCAGGCGGAGTTGGATAAGGTGAGGTTGGAGTTGAGTCTAGATCAGCTCGAGTACAACAAGGCTCACGGCTTCACGCCAGTCACTAGGAGGGCTAGCAGAGTGGGAGCCACTCGGCGCAATCTTGGTGCCGAGATGGCGACAGTTGTAGAGGCTCCTGCTCAGTCCGCCACCGCAAACACCTCCACTAGGCCCAGATATAGCACACCCGCCAAGACACTTAGAGCTGCAGAGGCCGTAGCTGCCGAGTTGCCTCGCCTAGATGGCGATGCGCGTGTTAGGCAGCAAGAAAGACTCAATGAGTTGGTGTTGGAGGCTGCTAGGCAGAACGAGGAGTTCCGGAAGGCCAACCCGGGTGCTGGGGCTTCGCAGGTGGTTCACTCGCACGCGGCTAGATCTAACGATCAGGCCTCGTCTCCGCATCCCAGTCGCGAGAAGAGCCGCAGCGGGCATTCGGGCAGAGACAGGCAAATGCAGGTGTATGACCCGGCTGCTGCCGCGAGACAGCTTGCTGCGCCGCAGCAGCCCGGGCAGGAACACAACGCTGCAAGAGCAGGCTCTCAAGCCCATCAAGCTCAAAGCCGAGCCCGAGATGAAGCGCGCCCAGGTCCTTCTCGGCATCCCGCTGCTCCGCCTACTCGGCAGAGGCAGCAGCCGCGCGCAGTGGCACCAGTCGCCAACCCGGTGGAGCAGCCTGCAGCTGTGCAGGTGGACAGGTATGATGATGGCTACTCGGCTATGGAGATGGCTGGCTATGATATCCATGACCGTGTTGGTGAGCGCGTGTTGGCGCCTGGAGATGCGAGGCACCAGCTGGACAGGATCAACTTGTCGGCGCGGCTTGAGAGCACGGGTCCTCCTGGCCCCGAGTGCTTTGGTCCGCGCATCATGAACGAGCCGTCCGTGAAGAACTTCCAGCTTGCAAGAGGCACCAAGAGCTACAATGGCAGCACCAAGCCCGAAGATTGGCTCAATGACTATGTCACCGCGGTCCATATCGCGAACGGCAACAGAAGATGGGCGGTGCGCTATGTCCCGCAGATGCTAGAGGGTCCAGCCCGCACTTGGCTCAACAATTTGCCCAAGAACAGCATCAACTGCTGGCTGGACTTCTCGGATGCCTTCATCAGCAACTTCACCAGCACATACAAGAGGCCGAATAGGCCACAACAGCTATCCGCTTGCAGGCAGCGAGAAGACGAGACAGACCGCGAGTATCTTACTCGGTGGAGTACATTGAGGAACACCTGTGAGGGTGTGAATGAAGCACAGGCCATCACTTGGTTTGCGCAGGGATGCAGGCATGGCAGCATGCTGTGGCAGCGATTGCAGAGGGAGATGCCGAACACTCTGGCGGAGACCATCAAGATTGCGGATCAGTACGCACTTGGTGATCCCACTCAGCCACTGATGGACTCCTCTGAGCCGAGAAGAAACTTCAGCAACAGCAAGCGCAACGAGTTCCGCAACAAGCGCCGAGTAGATACTCGGTATGATCCTGAAGAGGTGAATGCAGTGACTGTTGGAGCTGGGGGTGGCCAAAGGCAGAAACCTGCTGGAGCCTACGGGCAGAACCAGAACCAGGGCCAGGGCAACAAGAAACCTTTCCGCGCTTCTCAGTCGGGTAGCGGGAACTCCGAGCAGCCGAAGAAGTTTGTCTTTGATGACATGAAGGATGGTCCATGCAGCTTTCACACTCACCACCCATCAAGGCCTGCGAACCATACTACTCGGCAATGCGAATGGTGGGAAGCAATCAAGAGTGATGGCTTGCCTCCTCCTCCTCCCCTGCCAGCGGCCAATGCTAATGTGCAGCCTACTCGCGCACCCGCAGCTCGGCCGCCAGTGTATCCGAGAAGAGAGAATGTCAACCAGGTGGCTTTAGGAGCCAACCGTAACTTCAACAACGAGAGCTACCGCAACAACAACAACAACTACAACCGCAACAACAACAACAACTATCAGGGCAACAACAACAACGGCAACAATGGGGGCGGAGGCTCCAGTCAGTACCAAGAGCACCACGAGAGCTACATGATCTTCACTTCTGAGGCAGCCGACAAGCAATCGCAGCACAGACGGGCCATGGAGGTCAATGCAGTGATTCCTGCCGTTCCTCACTACATGTATTGGTGCGACCAGGAGATCAGGTGGTCCCGAGTAGATCATCCCAAGGTGATGCCCAACCCGGGTACTTACGCCTTGGTGCTGGATCCTACCTTCCTGGGTCCCGAGAAGAATGTGAGGTTCAGCAAGGTGCTAATCGACAACGGCAGCAGCATCAACATTGTGTACAAGGACACACTCGAGAAGCTTGGCCTGGCCGAGAACATGATGCTGCCCAGCAAGACCACCTTCCATGGCATTGTGCCCGGGATCTCGTGCAACCCGATTGGCCGAGTATGGATAGATGTGCTATTCGGTACCCGGGAGAACTGCCGCACAGAGCGCCTGCAATTTGAAGTGGTTGATCATCAGAGCCCCTATCATGCCCTACTCGGCAGGCCTGCTCTGAGCAAGTTCATGGCTTCTACTCATGTCGCATACCTGAAGATGAAGATCCCTGGTCCCAATGGCATAATCACTATCGCTGGCGATTACAAGAAGTCCATAGAGTGTGCCTCAGCTAGCTCCAAGCTGGCAGAGTCGATGGTGATTGAGGCAGAGAAGAAGAAGATGTACGAGGTGGTGGCCATGGCTCAGTCCGCACAAGCTGGTGCACAAGGTGTGCCGAGTACCCAACACGGTACTGCTTTCCAAGCTGCCAAGGAGACAAAGAAGGTCCAGGTCGACCCCGAGTTCCCCGACCGCGTAGCCATCATTGGCTCCGGGTTGGCGGAGAAATAGGAAAGCGAGCTCATCCACTTCCTCCGTGAGAATCGGGATGTTTTCGCCTGGTCCAATGAAGATTTACCAGGAGTCCCGAGGGAGTTGGTTGAGCACTCTTTACATGTGCGTCCTGACGCCAAACCTGTGAAGCAGGCTATGCGCCGCTTCGGAGATGAGAGAAGGAAGGCAATTGGTGACCAGATCACCAAGTTACTGATAAGCAATTTCATCATGGAGGTGCTGCATCCGGATTGGCTAGCCAACCCGGTCATGGTCGAGAAGAAGAAGGAGGATCCCAAGGCTGCCACTGCATGGCGCATGTGTGTCGACTACACCGACTTGAACAAGGCATGCCCCAAGGATCCTTTCCCGCTACCTCGCATCGATCAGGTGATCGATTCCACTGCTGGTTGTGAACTGTTGTCTTTCATAGATGCCTACTCTGGTTTTCACCAGATTGCACTCAACCCTGCTGATCAAATAAAGACTGCTTTCATTACCCCGTACGGGGCTTATTGCTATCGTGTCATGTGTTTTGGCTTGAGGAATGCGGGTGCAACCTATCAGAGATGCATGCAGAAATGCTTGCACGACCAGCTCGGCAAGAATGTGCAGGTGTACGTAGATGACATTGTCATCAAAACGAATAAAACACATACTCTGCTTGCCGACCTGGAGGAAACCTTTGCTAACCTACGCAAGTACAAAATGAAATTGAATCCGAGTAAGTGCACCTTTGGTGTACCGGCTGGAAAGCTACTCGGTTTTCTGGTTTCTAGTCGGGGCATTGAAGCCAATCCTTCAAAGATAAAAGCTATTGAGAGCATGTCTTTGCCGAGATCACTGAAGGATGTGCAGAAATTCACTGGTTGCTTGGCATCTCTGAGCCGCTTTCTGGGCCGAATGGGCGAGAAATCCCTGCCTTTATACCAGCTGATGAAGAAAAGTGACAAGTTTGTCTGGACTCCGCAAGCAGACGTGGCATTCAACGAGCTGAAGGCAATGCTGGGTAGCGCTCCCATCTTGGCTAGTCCGCTACCCAAAGAGCCGATGCTGTTGTACATTGCTGCGACCAACCGAGTAGTCAGCGTGGTGATAGTGGTGGAGCGAGAAGAAGAAGGCAAGAGTGTACAGCGTCCAGTATACTATCTCAGTGAGGTGTTATCCAGCTCCAAGCAGAACTACCCGCATTACCAGAAGATGACATATGGAGTGTACCTAGGCGCCAGGAAGCTGAAACATTATTTCCAGGAGCACCCCATCACTGTCGTGAGTTCTGCTCCCATCTCGGATATCATGGGCAACAAGGAGGCGAGTGGCAGAGTAGCCAAGTGGGCGATTGAGCTAGCTGCGTATGCTCCCGCGTATGCGAGAAGAGAAGCCATCAAGTCTCAGATCTTGGCGGAATTTCTTGTGGACTGGGCCGAGGTGCAGTATGAACCTCCTGCTCCAGTTTCCAACTATTGGAGGATGCATTTCGATGGCTCGAAAGTAAAGGAAGGCCTTGGTGCTGGCGTAGTGCTTACGTCACCCAAGCGAGATCAGCTCAAGTATGTGTTGCAGATTCACTTCAAGGCGTCCAACAATGTAGCAGAGTACGAGGCAGTGGTGCATGGTTTGCGAGTAGCAAAGGAGGTTGGCATGCAGCGCATTATATGCTATGGTGATTCAGATCTGGTGGTGCAACAAGTCTCGGGCACTTGGGATGCCTTGGATGCCAACATGGCATCGTATCGCTTCCTGGTGCAGTCTATGACTGGGTTCTTCGAAGGCTGTGAGTTCCAGCACATTCACCGAGCAGAGAATGAAGCGGCAGACGAGCTATCCAAGTTGGGATCTTCTCGGCAGTCCATCCCGGCAGGGATTGCCTTGGAGCATTTGAGGAAGCCATCCATCAAGCCTTCCCCCAACTCGGAATCCATTTTCGTTCCTTCTCTGCCAAGTGAGGAATCTGATCCCATGGAGATTGACTGGGAGAGTGCTGCAGGAAACCCGGGGACTGCCGTCCTCTACTCGGGGACTGCCATTCCCTACCCGGGGACTGCCACTCCTTACTCGGGGACTGCCACTCCTTACTCGGGGACTGCCACTCCTTACTCGGGGACTGCCATTCCTTACCCGGGGACTGCTGTCCTTAACCCGGGGACTGTCGCATTCATTGAGGAGGTTCTCGCCAACCGATCTGGGCTGCAAAGAAGCGCTCCTAATCCACCTGAGCAACCACAAGTGCCTGTCCCAATGGAACTGGACGAACCAATGTTTCCCACGCGGGAGACACCGAGTTGGGCTATGCCCATATTATCCTTTCTAAGGGACGGTACCTTGCCAGAAGATGAAGTTACTGCAAGGAAGATTCAGAGGAAATCCAAGGGCTACACCATAGTCAGAGATGTGCTGCACAAGAGGAGTGCCACAGGCGTGCTGCAACGTTGTGTGGACCCAGCAGAAGGAGAAGAGATCCTGGTAGAGATACACCAAGGAGAATGCGGACACCACGCCTCTTCTCGGGCATTGGTCAAGAAAGCTTTTCGGCATGGCTTCTACTGGCTCACGGCTCTGCAGCAAGCTGAAGATATTGTGAGGAAGTGCAGTGGCTGCCAGATGTTCGCAAGTAAGATTCACATGCCCGCTTCCGAGTTGAAAACAATTCCTATCACATGGCCGTTTGCCGTTTGGTGTCTCGATATGGTTGGCCCCTTCAAGCCGGCTAAAGGCAACCTGACACACATCTTGGTCATGGTGGACAAGTTCACCAAGTGGATTGAAGTGAAGCCTATTCGGAAGTGCGATGGGGTCACAGCTGTGAAATTCGTGAAAGATGTGATCATGAGATATGGCTACCCGCACAACATCATCACCGACAACGGCACCAACTTCGCAGAGGGGGCAATGGTGCGGTTCTGCAGAGATAAGCATATCCGACTAGACGTTGCGTCAGTCGCGCACCCTGCCTCCAATGGGCAAGTTGAGAGAGCAAATGGTATGGTACTGGCTGGCATAAAGCCAAGGCTGATTGAGCCACTGCTGAAAACACCTGGGTGTTGGCTAGACGAGTTGCCAGCGGTGTTGTGGAGTCTAAGGACTACCCCTAACCGGTCAACCGGCTACACGCCATTCTTCTTGGTATACGGGGCTGAGGCCGTGTTGCCAATAGACTTAGAGCATGACTCCCCCCGAGTAGCCCTCTACACTGAGGTGGAGGCGAGAGAAGCTCGAGAAGACGACGTTAACCTGCTTGAAGAAGCAAGAGAGCTGACTCTGTCGCGTTCGGCTATCTACCAGCAAAACCTGCGGCGATATCATAGCCGAAAGGTGAACCCAAGGGTTTTCCGAGAAGGAGACATGGTCCTTAGGCTTGTGCAGCGCACAGCCGGGATGCACAAGTTGTCTCCTCCATGGGAAGGGCCTTTCATTGTGAGCAAGGCGCTGCACAATGATGCGTACTACCTTGTAGATGTGCGCCCATCACAGGCGAACAGGGCAGATAAAGCTGGAGAGGAATCAAAGCGTCCCTGGAATGTAGCTCTACTCCGTCGTTTCCATTCGTGAGCGAAAATGTGTATGTACTCTCAATTCTACTTTGCAATCTGAAATTGAACTCGGGGACTGCCCTCGCCCAAATTTGCTACAAGTGTTCCTACTCGGCTTTACTGTTTACCTATCCGGTTGCTTCACTTCAAGTTTCATAAGTGTATTGAGTACTGTGTCTAAACCTATATGCCAACTCTTCGACTCTGCTGCTGTCCGAATCCCGGCTTCATGGCAAGCAAGAGAACAAGCAAAAGGTCAATGAGCACAAGAAAATCGCTAAGGAAGAAAAAGTGCAGGAACCGAGTAGAGTGTTTGTTACTTCTGTTCTCTGTTTCGTTTTTTCGGCTAAGTGGTGGGCTGCGTTACTATGATTGTTTCTAAGTGGCTAAGTATTTGCAACTCTACTCTTTGATTCTTGTGACTCGAATACCAAAAAAGCAACAAGTTGCGGGTAGAGCAAAGATGAAAAGATAGGGTGAATAAGAAACGCAACTCGGGGACTCGCATGGAAACGCAACCCGGCATTGAGCCAGGGCTGCTCAAAATGATTAAATTGAAGATAACAAGTGGAAATAAAATTGAGTAGCAAGAGAAAACGTAAATAAGTCTGATACATCTGCACCCGGCATCCCGGGGATCTGATAAGTGTTTGAGTAAAAAATCTTGCAGGATAAGATCATGTTGAAGAGGCGATGTTGTCGGTGCTGGCCTGGGCTGCTTCATTCTCGGTGGCGGTCTTGTTCGCCTCCGCCTCCGAGCTGGACGCAGCTGCCTTCGCGGCTTCTCCTCGGCGCTTGTGTTGGTCGCATCCGCTTCCGGGTGGACGGTGGCGGACTGCTCCATCTCGGATGGACCAGAGGCTTGGCCGGGAAGGCGAACCGTGTCATCGAGGGCGGCACCGGATGAAGTGCCGAACTCGAGCGCAGCTGTGTCGATCTGCTCCATCTCTTCATCGCTACTCGCGACGACGGTGGCCTTCCCTTTCCCGGCCTTGCTCCTGGGTGAATCGAAGAAGCCCGATTCCAGCTCGGAGTCTGTCTCTTCATCTGCGTCCTCGTCCTCCTCCACCTCGGTGTCGGGTTCGGTGGGGCCGTCGATGAAGGTGGCCGTGTCCGCGTACTCCGCAACCTCATGCGCAATTAGCTTGCGCGTGGTCACACAGCTGGGGTCCGTCTCCCACCTGGAGTTGTCGCGCTTCCCGCGGATGATCTCCATGTTGAGGTTCTCATACCAGGAAGCGACGCAGAGTAGCATCAAGTCAGCGCCCGCTCGAGCTCCCGAGGCGCGCCACTTCTTCAATTCGATCTTCACATTGCGCAGCTTCAGGGCAAGTCCACCAATGGTTGTCGGCGCGGGATCTTCAGGCCAGAACAGCTTGTGGAGCTCGAAGCCGATGCGCACCAAGTCGGTGCCCACGCCGGCTAGGCGTTCGAAATGCCCTCGCATCACCAGCAGGCTGTCCTCGATCTCGGCTCTGGTGTCCGCGGCATCGCCTTTCTCAAGGTGAGCTGCTCGGGCCTTGGCCAAAGCTGGCGCGCAAGCGGACACGAGGTCAGGGAAGATTTCTGCACAAAAGCAAGGGAGAAATTCAGTCACAGGACCCGAGAAGAGGCAGAACCGAGAAGAAGAGATGCAGAAAGGAGGAAACTTACTGTGAAGCTCGTGGCGCAGCTGCTGCAATTGGATTTTCCACTCCTCCTCATTAGAAACATGCCTCTCCTCGAGCAAGCGAAGTCCATCCAATTGAGTGAAGTACCCAGCATTGGATTTCGTCAGCACTTCACACTCTTGCTCAAGGGCCTTCAGAGCATCTAGGGCTTGTTTCCTGGTTACTCGCCCGGCGGGAGGGCTGGCTGCGTCCTTGGTCTGCGGCACCAAGGAGGAATCTGGCGGTGCAGTGCCTTGATCAATGGGTGGCGCCACGGATCCATCGCCTTGTGCAGCATTTGGTTGGGCGCTACTCGGTGCAGCGCCTGGTTGCGCGCTGCTCAGGGGATACTCCTCAGCCCTGACTGTATCTTCTACCCGCTGCTCAGCAGCGGGATCCTCTTGTCCGGTAGCACCTGTGGCTGGCTGCTCAGGTTCAGCTTCTTGCCGCTCGACGGCGGCGTCATCATCACACATCTCCTGGTCTTCCTCTTGGTGCTCCTCGGCGGTGTTGGCCGGAGGAGAAGAAGGCTTGTCCTGGTGAGCGGCGTCCTGCGCATCGGGATCGGCGCGGGACTGCTGCTCAGACCCCGTTTGCGTGTGGGAGGTGTCGGCCTCGTCGCCCTCAAGGTCGACAACCTTGTCGACGTCAATGGCAGCTTGTTTCTTGGCCTGGTCAGGCGCGAAAGCAGCGTTCGCATCCAAGGGAGCTCTGGTGAGAAAGGAAAAATCAGAAGTTAGAGGGAAGGAGAGGAAGGATAAGAGAAACAGCAGAGTACAAAATTGGGAGTTAACCGAGGAGGAACTTACGCTTTGGTGGAGGGGATTGTTCGCTTTGTTCTCTTCACGACCGCCTTGGTCGCCTTCTTCTTCTCGACTGCTTTTCTCTTCTTGGCGGGGGGCTCTTGGGCATCACTTCCTGTCCGCTTACGGGTGACAGGAGCGGCGATGGACAGAGGGTTGGCATCAAGAACCCTGTCGCCCTCGTTCTCGTCTTCATCCTCACCCTCGTCCTCAGCATTTGCAGCATCTGTGAAATAGGGAGGAAGGAAAACACTTCAGAAACAGCAGGCAAAGGGCTCGAGCTTTTCGCAGAGGGAGAGCGCGAATTCAGTTACCTGCGAACTCGTCATCAGACCAGTCGCGAAGAGATGTTTCGGCAGGCTGCTTCTCTGTCGTGGGGGAGTGAGGAAGGTTGATCTGATCTACAGTCTCAAAAGAGGCCTTGTCGTCCTCCTCTCGGTCAGCAAACCAATTGCCTTCAAAGCGCTCACAGCTCTCCATAAGCTGGCGATTGAGGACCTGAAGAGCGGAGAAGTGTCACAAGTTAGCCGAGTAGCAGGAAGGTGTCCTACTCGGACAGGCGTGCAGACACAAAGCACACTAAGCCTAAGCAATTTTACTGGGTGTTCTACTCGGATAGGCGTGCAAACACAAAGCACACTAAGCCTAAGCAACCTTACTGAATATCCTACCCGACAAGGCGTGCAGGCACAAAGCACACCAAGCCTATACAATTCTACTGAGTACTCTACTCGGTACAGGGTGCAGTTGCTAGTCGCAGCCAAGAGAGAAGATTTTCTAGTCGGATGGCAAATATTGAAAGCAGAATAAGGAGAACGTACCCGGGGAATCGGTTTCGTACGGCTGAATGGGATGAACCCATACTGCCAATGGTCACCGAGGCTTGTTGTCAGGATGGCCCTGGCGTGCACGGGGACATCCGTGTTGTCGAGCTCGATGGTGGTCGTTCTGGTGCAGTCGCGGGGGCCTCCCATATAGCACATCAGATGTCTGCGCTCCTGCAGAGGCAGCACGCGATTCTTGATCCAGCAAGCCACAGGATCATCGCTCTTGAGGCCCTCGTCGATTAGAACACCGAGCCGCGCCTCTATCTCCTTCGAGTTGAGGTCGTTGGAGGGCTTCGACTTCCAATTCTTCCCGGATGGAGCGCGATTGCTCCAAGCAGGCAGATTGATTCTGTCAGTTACCTGGCCTCCTTCTGTGGCGGGGATGTTCTTGACATAGAGGAAGGTCTTCTGCCACATCCGGACGGATTCCAAACCCTTGATGCGAGGGTGATTGGTCCCCGACCGCTGCACCATCATGGCGCAGCCAGTATCGGTCGCGCGGGTGCTGGCGGCCGCGCCATCCTTCTTCCCGATGGTTTGCTGGCGAAGATGGAAATACTTCAACCAGGTATCTGTAGTGGGATGGATACCGAGAAAGGCCTCGCATACCACGGCGTGGTAGGCGAGGAAGACGACGGTGTTTGGTGTCAAGTGATGCATTTGGAGACCGAAGTGGTCCAGGAAGCGGCGGAGAAAGTCGGAGGGCGGTAGGCCGAATCCGCGCTCGAAGTGGGACAGGAAGACAACATGCTCGCCCTCCCGCGGGGTTGGCACGATCTCGCCCTCAGACGGCCGGCACTGAACACCAGGAGGAACCCTCCGGGTGTTCACAAGCCAGGCGCAGTCCTCGGCGGTGACGTGCGAACCAGCCCAGCCGGCGCGAGACATGGTCACGAGCAGGAAAGATGGGAAGAATCGGAGTGTGGTGAGTGGATTGGGTGAGTCCGCGGCTGCGCAAAAGGTTGCGCGGCGGCGGAGAGCTCGGCGGCGGAGAAGAACAGAGAGATGAAAGGGGAAAAGTGCGAAGGGAGGAGAAAAGGAAGTTACCGGTGGGGGTATTTATACCCTCGCCTAAGGCTACCGTTACCATCGGGGTAGTGGGATCAATCGTGGCCATGATTCCCGTGTGGTGGGGCCTGTGGCCGGATAGAAACGCACGCAAGCGCGGAACGCGCGCGTAACGGCCACAGTTGATCCCACGACCAGATCGTGGGATGTTACTGCGCTTGATGGGACATGACGAGCCTGTGGGCCCGCTCCGTGAAAACTGGGCGCGTGGCACGTCGTGTCCTGGGCAACGAGACGTCGGGGTCGTGGATGCTTGGCACGTGTCCAGTTGCGACACGGAAGGCTGGATTACGCTCTGCGCTGCAGAGACGCTAGAGGAGAAATTCTCTAAGTCTTTTTACTCGGTTACAGAGTAGAAAGCAGGGGCTATTCGGAAGAAAGGAAACTCAAGGTACTTTCTGGAGTACTACTCGGAGGTCTTTTACTCGGCATCTTGAGGTTCAAGGGCTATGTTGCAAGAATTGGTTTTAAGCTGGCAGAGCCTAGTGAACGAGTTCGCAAGACTCAACCAGCTTCGGGGACTGCTGTCGGGGGGTTACCCCCGAGTAGGGTAAAGGCAAGTGGTAAAGGCGACTGTCAGAGGAGAGGTTTGGTCGAGTAGCCGCCTACCCGGTACTTGCTACCCGGTTGACTGCTACTCGGTCTCACCTCAAGATGACCAGAAGGAGATATCAATCAAGTTCTGTCCATTCGAGTAGAAGAGTTGGCCCGAGTAAAGTTGGCGGGAACCTACTCGGGCCAGAAAGTCAAAGGAGCCGTTCTGACACAGGATCCCGCGTATCCTGGGTCCGTACTTGGCAGTATTCGAACTACTGTTCATCTGGGACCGGCCTGCCTGACAGTGATAGCATGGAAGCAGGCCGTCGCAGGATAAGGGGGCCCTACTCTGTGTTTGGCACAGTGATACCAGTCTGTCCCCTTGTTTTGCCCAACGACTTTCCAGATGCAGCCAAGATTAGGAACCAAAGCTGTCAGCGGGAACCCGGAAGAAGGACGATGTGCACACTATGTCGACACTTGTCCATGTTTGGACGTATCCGGCTGGGCACCGTGTATATAAGGTGCCCCGCCGCCTCCTGCGTGAGGCATCGGATGCTGGAGCACCTTGTGACCTAATTCTTGACCTAGTTCATCACCTAGAGAGGAGAGTGGCTACTCGGTAGCAAGAACATTGTACTGTGGCTACTCGGTGAGACACCAGAATACATAGAGAAGGGCAGGAGTAGGGGTTTTACCTCCTCACGAGGGCCCTGAACCTGGGTAGATCGTGTTGTTTGCAGTGTTTACTTCGTACCTCACGCGGCTACTCGTCGCGTGATCCCTCCCCGAGCACCTCCAGCGTCCTTCGTCCCCACATCTTTAGCCATCCCATGGCATCTGCCGTGACACCACCACGACATGTGGACTTCCCCTAGCACCACTAGTGAACTTCTAATGTATGGATTGAATGTATGTACCCCGATGCACTACCGAAACATACCCCTGAACTTCCACATCAGTTTCTGTGGACTTCCCCTAACACCACCAGTGAACTTCTCATGTATGAATTTTGTTTATGTACCCTTATGCACTATTGAAACATACCCCTTAACTTCCACCAACACCACCAGTGAACTTCTCATGTATGAACTTTATTTTATGCACCCTGATGAACTACTAAAACATACCCCTGAACTTCTACCATCAGGAGGTGTGGACTGCCCCTAACACCACCAGTGAACTTCTCATGCATCAATTTTATTTTCTTTACAAATAGGAAGTTAACTACCTCTTTTTCATTTGTGAACTATAGTATAACAGACAAAGAAGAGCCCACCAGAAAGTGTTTTTTTCAAGCGGAACACAAGTGAAAAATAAAGGCCAACTAAAAAGTGCCCTGCCAGGAAGTTCACATAATTGGGGGGCAGAAGTTCGCCTGCGTAGTTGCCGTTCTCGTGGCTACCCGACGAATTGGAGCCGTGATTTACTTGCTCCTCTAGTTCTAGAGCTCGTTTGCGCCGTGGAAGAGACCGTTGGTGGAGTTTGCCGATGAGAGCCTCGCTGGAATAGCTGCGCCTCGCCACCCGCCTGCTGCCCACGGTGGCGAGATTGGAGGAGTTCACCGTGGGCGCGTCCGGTGGTTTCCTCTGCTCAGATGCGTCACCGCTCGATGCCCGTCGTCCTCTACTCAACATCGCGCCCTTTTCAGCAATGTCTCCGTCTATGGCGAGCTTGAAGCCTGGTGGGCGAGCTCGCGTGACGTTTCCGCCGGTGTCTCACTCGCGTCGGCGTTCGCCGCCGCTCACTCGCCACCTCCGACCAGGTAAGAATCTGAGGGCACCACCCCCTCCGGTGTCTTCTGTGGTGATGCGTAGGTGGTGGTCGGGAGGGAGGTCGGTCTGATTTTGGACCGAGGCGGGTGGAGCTCATACATGGGGGGGGCTCATGGGATTTATTTCAGGTGGAGGGGTTGTCCTGATTTGGTACGTGAGACTGGTTTGTTTTAGGGAAGAGTTCTAGAATAGCTATTCTAGAACTCTTAAGGGTGGTTCTAGGATAGCCCTTCCCTATATACTTTGAAAAACAGTCATTTGAATCAACCACGGGAAAATTGCCTCGATCCTAGTGAAAAAAAGAGGTTAGTGGTGTTGAAATTTCTATGTGGTAGGTGTAGGGATTTTATAGGTGCCATACCTTTGATCCAAAGTTATTCCCTAGGAAAGAATACTATGGATTGGAATTCTCCAAAATTCGTTTGAAAATAATTCAGTCGAAAGAGTCCTATGGATTGGTGTAAGGACCCCAGACCGGCAGTCTGAAACCCTACGTATGCATACATTCACGATCCCAGAAAGATCAGTCGTGAACAACATACACAGTTGGCACACAGAAATACATCATCCATTACACGAATACATAAAGGTATTACATAAAAGATCACATGATCAAGTTTAACGCAACTGCCACAAAGGCAGGCAACTTATCAAACACAGCGGAAGACAAATAAAACACAACGTAGTTGAGCCCAAGTCACGCCTTAACCTACAGGCTGCTGACCCGGAGACGATCCTAGTTCGCAAAGCCGTCAGCTCCGTACTTCTCTTCATAGAAATCCTTCGGAGGCTCCTTCTCAAAGTCTGGCAAGTAGATACCAGGGGCGAAACCATAATGAGTACATTTGAATGTACTCAGCAAGACATCCATCATATCACTTACCAACATGCAAATATGCTTATATGGTGGAATAGGTAGGCTATAAATATGGTTCACTATCAATGGTGTTCATATATGATGACACCACAGTTGCAGTCAAGTTTATCTGTATCTTCGTTGAAGAGGATACTTCAGAAGAAAATAAAATAATATAGTTTTATTTCTCTTGTAGATATCACATGTACAAGAGGTTTTGTAAAGTTTTGTTAAAGAATATTTTCTCTTTGCAAAACTTCTTGGAATCAGTTTCCAGAGTTCTAGCTTAGAGTAGAAAAGGTTTTCTTTGCAAAACATTTTGTTTTGTATATCAGCATCTGGCTTTTCATCATCGACTATACCTCCACGGTATAAATTTCCATTCCTTTCCGAACTTCACAAGTTCAATACTTCCTTTCCAAAATTCCTTTTCAAAAACTTCCTCTTTTGAAAACATTGACACAATGCTAGCTACATGGCCATTCAACTGTCCATATCCGAGGACGCGGCTTCTTCGAAAAAGTTATACTCTGCAGAGGTGTACACATCCACCAGATCCAGTACACCTCCCGTGAACAATCACGGACTGTAACAACAGTATGTAAACATCAGGTATCTGATCATAACCATCCACTATGTTCAAGCTAGAATATGCCTATCTCTCAGTTGAGTTTTACCACATCCCCGGCACCGAGCTAATCCCCGCCAAGCCAGGATGCCTCAACTGATGCATCCGGAGGGAAAATTAATCCCACACTTTATATGTCTCCACGACATTCGGTTCAGAGGATCGCATCCCCTATAGCACATTGAGATAGCACACACTAATAAGAACAAACTTCAAGTTAAGCCCCTTGCCCATGTTGGGGTAGGGTGGCAGTACGGTAAAGGTTGTCCGGCGAAGACTAGGTTATGTGTCATTTTTGAAAACACCACTTTCTCAAAAATGACCACTTCCACATTCCTCCGGAGAACAAGGATCCGCCTTTTCTCCGGGTTTTTCCGTAAAGCCTTTGTTTTGTAGAATCACAATTTTAGGGTGTCCACTTAGGGACTAGTATATTTGATGGTAATAAATACCATGTGGTGGCTTATGGGCTTGGTATTACCAAGTTCAACTACTGGCATGATAGTAACCTATAATATAGTATAGTAGTAATTTCCACATCAAAAATAGTTTTGATAATCAAGTTTTTATAAAACTTCAGAGGTAAAACATGCATGATAGATAATGATAAGTATTGTATCAGCAAGCATCAGGATGGCTTGCCTGGTATCTCCTTGTGTCCCTGGTTTTGGAGTGACTGGAACTTGAAACAGAGCTTCACGACACTTCCTTCCTCTTCGTTTTCTAACGCCGTAAAAAGAGAATAAAGGACACACATTCAGAACCAATCAAGGCAAGCAACCATACATAACAATACATACAGCAAGGAAATCTAATAATAACAAAATCACTCAATTATTAATTGAGGCAAACAATCAAACAATCCTACTTGACAGAAATGCCATTTAATAAGACAGCTCAAGGTTGGAGGAACATATCTCACAACCTTAATATCATGGATTCAGTGGGTGTGCCACTATCATACCAAGATATTAATAAGCCCGAAATACACTTAGTTCCACAAGGGTGAGACTACTAAAAGTGTATAAAACATGCACAAAAATAATCATGGCAATGGGTCTATCAACCACACCACAAAAAGAACAAGGTAGCTAATCTGCTAAGCCTAAATTCTCCTCAAGAATAAATAAGACACATGATTTGCAAAAGTTACTTTTACAAATCAGTGAGCCTACACAAGTGTAACAAGGTAATAGACTCATCACAAAACACACAATTTCTCATAGTGAGAACAATAGAAACTATGACTAAAAAGGAGGAATCCTATAGACATGCTTCTACTAAGGGTTTGCTATGCAAACCTGCATAACAAGTAAACTACTAAAATGCAAACAAGGAACCATGTTATCATAATGGGAATGAAAACATGTCCTCATGCAAGGATACACAAATATCTACCAAACACAAGTTGGCAGGAAAAACAATTTAATACAAAAACTGCTAAGGAAAACTAGTACTACTCACACATGAATAATTAATGGATGCATTTCAATCATGTAATTGAAATACAACCAGAGGGTCCATGTCATAAAAACAGGAGTGAAAAACATCTATACTTGCTATAACAAAAATATCCCATTTGATAAAACAATACATCAATTTGCAGGGCAACTCCTACATACTAGTAGTAATAAAAAGGGGCATTACTAGAGGAATCAAACAACACTCCAAAGATGGATTTTTCCTAGCAAGCCACACATGATTATAACCACTTACAAACAGAAGCATACACATTTTTGTTTAGCACAAAAATTTCCAAAGAAAAAATACTAGGCACTCATTAGTTAGAGAACTATATAAAAGAAATACATCTAGTTTGGGAAAATAATGTTTCCACCAAAAATGCAATGAAACCAGTGGGTGTTCCACTAGCATAACAAAGCATTAAGATGTCACAAAGCCTCTGGTCCATTTGCTAAAAATTAACCAAAGACTAAACTAGCTTCTAGTGCAATAACCATACTGGTAGAAAATACTAGGATGCTAAAATAACAAGGTAATGCTACACATGCTATTATTTCCACACAAGTGAAAACACTAGGGTTCAAGTACTCAGAAAAACATCATCAAAATGCTACTGGTCCTATTAAGACAACACAAAAATATGTGCCTACACAACCACAAATTATTATGTCAAAAATTCTACACATGAGAGAATTTTTCCACAACATTTTCATAGTCATGACAAGGCTACTCATGCTTCTCTACCAACTCAAATGCAAGCTAGCAGAGGTGATACTAACAAAATATAAGTACCAACATGGTAATGAATCTAATAATCTCAACACAACAATCCAAGTGCTTGCACAACAATCCATCACTCAAAATTATATGCAAGTATTAAACTAGAGAATAACATATGCTATTAATATAAATCCTATTTCTTCTCCACTCAAGTCCACACATTCTAACATGATAAAATAGCTAAGTAATACTTAGAAAGCAAGTTCACACAACTTATACATGCTAGAAAACAATATTGTAACACAAAAATATAATCACATAATTTAAATAGCTAAAATGCCAAAATGGCAGAAACAAGTGAAACAAAGATCTGTCCACCAAATTTTTTAGGATGCTCTAAAAATTAAACCCTTCTAGGTTTGGATAGTCCTAAACATATACAAGACCATCCAATTTGGTTTGCATCAAAATTCATCTTTAATTAATTTATAAAAATCACCAAAGTGCTCTCTGGTGTTTTACCAAATTGCATGCCATTTCAAACATACTTGGAATTTGGAAGCAAGGTTAATTGCTCCTGTTAGTAAATTTCAAGGGCTTTCCAATGCGATTGGATTCACTTCATTCTGAGTTGTGAAATAAAAATGGTGCTCATTTTGGTGTTTCTGGTACCTGTTGCCAAATCATTTTTCATTTCAAAAATATACATCGAAATGTAGATCTACAAGTTGGAGGTGGTTTAGATTTAGTTGAGGTACCACTGTGAATTTTAGTTTGGCAAAATTCATCCTATTGGTTGCCTTTTAAGCCCTAAAGCAAACATACAAGTTTCTGTAAAAAAAAATAAAAGGACAAATGACTCCTATGGGCCAGATCTGGATCTGGGCCGGCCAGATCCAACTGCTACCGCGGGGAAAGCTAGCCCGAGTCGCTGACTCGTGGGCCTGCCGGCCACGCGGGCAGCCACGCGGCAAGGCCGGGCCCCACGGGCCAGTTTGACTAGTACCAGCGCGCGGTCAAGGCGCTGACGCGAGCATGACCTCGTGGTGACCTCACCCGCCGGCGGCAACAACTCCGGCGAGCTCGCAATCGACGCACCGTTCACCATTTTTCGATTTCTAAACGTCCACGCGAAGGTCTCGACGAGGGGAATCATCCAGGGGTGGCGTCGCTTCCCGGGAGCGGCCGGAAAGGAGCCGGCGACGGCGCGCGGCGGCGGCCGGACCGCGGCCACGACACGACGTCGATTTTGGGGGAGAGGGAGAGGGGAAATGGGTCGGGGGGAACCGCGTGCTCACCGTGAACTCGAGGGACGACTCGAATGAGGAGGAGGGAGCTCGAGGCGGCGGCAATTCGTCGCCGGAGTGCTCCCGGAGCCGAAGAAGAAATCGGACGGCGCGGCCTCCTCGCGGCGTCCCACCTCAATCCCTTTGGCACCGAGCACAGCCACGACGATGCGGAGACGATGAGCACCACGGCGTGCGGCGGCGAGCTCGGAAGCGGCCGCAACGACGGCGAGGTGCTAGCTAGGGTTTCGGGTTGGGCTTTTTCGAGCAGAGAGAGGAGAGAGAGCTAGAGGGGAAGAGAGAGGGGGCATGTGGGAGACAGACCACATGGGGGGCCTCTTTATCCTACTCAATTCCTTCTCATCGAAGCAATGGCCTAGGCCCTCTGTATCTACAGCATGGCTAGAGGTAGGAGATGACTCAGATTTCATTTTGGTCCCTAGATATTTACAACTAGGTCCCTGTCATCTCTGTAAAATGTGATTTTCACCAAGCAAACAAAGTCAAAATGTAATTTCCTTTTGCCCAAAATTCTCATTAGTTGAGATGTACAACATAAGTGAAAATTGGCTCAATTAGATAAACTTTATAATTCAAAGTTGTTCAAATTTGAATTCTTACACAAATGGACATTGAATTTATTAACCTACTTAGGAGCTTCCAAAAATGATAATTTTTGGCACACATTCCTTATTTGATGTGTTCCTTATGTGGTAGAAAATTCAAGACATTTAGAGTTGCTTCATAGAACAAACTTGTTCAAATTCCAAAAAGGTGCTGTCAAGAAAACAGGGGTTTTTGGCAACTTAAATTATTCAAAAACTTGTGCCCTTTTGGTTTTCATCCTTATTTATGATATAGATCATGTGGTATTTATTTCATGGCATTTGGAAAAAGTTTGTAGAACAAACTTGTTCAAAATCCCAATTGTTGCTGTGGAGAAAAACCATGTTTTCAGGACTTTAATGGATTCAAATTTTGGTCTCCTCTTGTGTGTGTTCCTTATTTGATATAAGGAAGCAATGGTATGAATTTCAAATCATTTTAAGAAAGTTTCCAATAGTAACTTGTTTTAGTTTTCTGTTTCTGGAAATATTGGAATTTCTATTTAATAAGGCACTTGGCTTTTCTTTAACAATGCTTTGCCAAAATATTTATGTGACTAGAGATAGCAAGTCAATGCTCTCCAATACCTTTGTTTTTAATCTTGCAAGGTTGGAAAAACATTTGATAATATTTTGGTGAAGCATTTAAGAATGCCTCTTTTTCTGATAATCTTTTAGGGAAATTTTATTAAGTGTTTCCTCTTTCTTAATTTAGGTCTTGGAATGATATTCAACAAGTATGAGATTAAAAAGATGTTTTTGGAAAACTCTTTGATCAATATTTACTTTAGAAAATATTGTCAAAGTCATTGGAACAATATGTTGAATATTTTTATCCCTGGAACAATATGTTGAAAATTTTTAGTTCACTGCTTTGCTATCCTTTTAAGTTTGCAAGTTTATATAATTAGTTTGTTTGGTTGCACTTAAACAACCACAAACAAACACAACCAAGGTTTATTAGTAAAGCAATTAGCAAAACAACTGTGTTAACAGGTATTCCAAAATTGGGATGTGACAATTGGAATCCTCCAAAACTCGTTTGAATCCAATCCAAAGAATCCGTAAGATATTCAGAAACATTCGTTTTTACACTTCCTTAAAGAATGATAGATGCCTTTGATCTTTTTTATACACAAATTGAGTCAGCACATGTGCGATGACATGTGGGGTCTGGAGTGCGCTAGCCCCACCGGTCATCTACGCGGTCGGGCCGAGCCAAGTCCAGGATTGTCTCGGTCGTGGATGGAAGGTCCGGATATTGTTGGGAACATATGAATTATATGTAAGTACTACCGATATATAAAAAAACATAAAACTTATCGAAAACTCAATTTTTATTGGCATGGCATCCTAATTTGGGTGTATAAACTTAAATTAAATTGTGCAGGACAATTAAAGTTCAAAATGGTAGGTCGTTCACAAAAAGGGGCTATGTAGCATAAAGACTAGAGTGGAAACTTTACTCTCGGGTAATGATCGAAGACAATTGTTCGTGATGAAATTTCGTATTCTCGAATGAATCTTGTTGACATGCGTTGTATTATCATTAAGACTGAACAATATGCTTTAATTTTTCTCCTCATTAGAAATAATATTACCGATACATATCTTTCCTTTATATATTTTTTAGTAACGTAAAATAAAGAAATGTGATATATACTTGCCAAGAATCAATAGCACATTGTCACATCCAGTATCATTTTTACCGTATTATAAGCTGGAGGTCAATTATCCAACCCAATACGATTATCGTGAATCGTACTCACGTACGTGATGCTTATGAAAGTTCAATTAAAATTATATGTCACTATTTGGACGGTCCGAATATTTACTTGTTATATTTTTTAGTGTTTGAATGTAAAACCGTGTCCGTGCAGTTGCGACGACGTGCGGAGGGGACGTGTGAAGTTGCCACGACGCGTGGAGATATGCATGCTCACGACATCGTGGTTGTGTAAACAAAAAGTGGACCACACCTTGCGATTTACTCTGACAGTTCTGCTAGTGCGTGCGGGTTGAAACTGCATCCTCGCATGTTCTTCTTCGTCTTCCTCCCAAGAAGAACCCCATTTCCCTCCCAAACACCATTACTCTCTCTTTCTCGCTTCTTCTTCAACCGCATCCACTTCCTCATCTTCTCATCCACCCACGGGGAACACATCATCCATGGATTTCTATGGACCCATCACAGATGATGGGTTACCGACGATGGAACCAAAGCACGTCCGTGGCTATGGTACTACATATTTGGACGTGGTGTACACCAACAAGGAGGCGCCCGTGAAACACACGCTGGGGAAGTATGAATAATGGCTCAACGGTACACAAGGTGGAGAAGCGACGAAAGGACAGATCAGAAGTTGGCTGTCATCCAAATCGCCCTGGGCCGACATGTCCTCGTGTTCCACTACTACAGGTATGGATACTTCCAGGATTGTATTTATATAATCGGTCCACCATGCACCCCCCCTCACCGCGTTTGGTACATGTCTGATGTCTGTATAGCTGTTCAATCTGTATGTGTTCCTCGTGTAGGGTTAATGTGAAATGACAGTTGAATTTTGTTTAGTCTATTACTTACCAGTGTAGTACACCTCTGTATCGTACATGTGGCATCTTTTGATTGTAGGAACTCGAAACCTTAGGATTTTTTACTATGGTTTGCCTTTGGATCAAAGGAATGGTGTCAACCAAATTCTTATGGAATGGATTCCTATGCCTCAAATTCCATAGAAATTTGAAAATCCACTCCAACCTCTTTTCCTCTGTTTTTCCTGCATTTCATCCAAATGACTACTCCTGTGATTTTCCTGTGTTTTACAATCCACTATTTTGCATACAAAAACCTATCAAATTCCCATGTTTACCAGATTCACAATGATGCAATCCAAAGAGGAGTATATATCACCATATACCGTCAACAGATCATTCACTCCGCGGATAGGCTATACAACCTGCCTCATTGATCATGATATTTTTTTCAATTTTCAGCCAAATATAGTAGCCATGAAGAATTAATGGTCACCATACAAACCCACCACTATCTGATCGTACCCGGCCGTTATCTGTGTTCTCTCATCTTGTTTTGTCAGATCATAAAGAAATCCACCTCGAGTCACAATTTTCATCGCGCAACTAGTCATGTCATTTAATAGTTCCCTAACATATCAAGGAAAATACTAAATACGGAAAAATCAGACATTTTTCGTGTTATATGCACAAAATATATCCATGTGGGTTGGCGCTTCTCAAAGTAAAAGAAAGTACAAGAGGGATGTTATGAACTAATACGAATCTTAAAAACTTCATCAATGCAACAATTTGAATGGTGAAAACTATTATGTAACTTCCGTACACACATAATTTCATCCCCTATAAGAAATTTATGTCACACATAATTAAGCCATGTGAACCACATAGGCCATGTTGTCTACACTCTACACTACAATATCAAATTATGCAGGGATAGTGCATTCCACAAAAATCTGTCCCAATTACTCGTGAATGGGCATGCTTCAGTCTCAGCTCCTTAATATCCAGCGTTAATCAAATTACTAAATTACAGTGCAATGTCATCCTTCTACATTATAAAATTGTATATCATCCAAATTATATTGTCATGTGTTAATTTTCATCTGTTGTAGGGCAAAGGAGCCTTGTCCATAACTGGTTGGGTTCCTTTGGCATAAATGGATCACTTTTACTAGCATGGACATGAGGCATGATAGAGTCAGGCTTGGACGTGATAATATCGTCATTCCAGAGGAGTTTCACATACACATACAAGATATGTTCAAGTCCGAAGAAAAGCTCCAGCAGGCTCCACTGTTCGAAAGGGACGAAATGACAAATCTAGCATACTGGATCATTGATAGGTCTTGCGCGGATTTGAAGTATGGTCTCCCGTCCAACGGCCATGAGTACTAGGAGCAGAAGCCTCTTTCCTCGTTGCACATCGAGTATGCAGCAAGAGACGGGTTTTACAGCTTCGAGTTATACCGTCAGATCCTTACCATTAAGGACGGGATAGAACGAGGGATTTGCAAGGCTGAAATGAACGCTCAAGCAGCGTCGACTGAAGTAGAGGCGGCTCAAGCAGCGGAGGATAAGCTGCAGAGGAGGATGCCCCGGCGGATATGTCGGTTGAAGCTGTGGATCCACCCGCTGCGTCAAAAAGCGGGGTTGGCCATAAGACAAAGACAATGACGACCAGGAGCCCATTACTCTCACCGGGTGAGTTTAACCATGTGCCGGACAGGCCCTTATATAATCTCAGATCAGCGTGGATATTTAGATAATTTTATGCTTGGTTTGTAATAAAATTAATGTGTGTGTTTGTTTTCTGTGTATACATGTCACTCTACTCTTTCATGTGTGTGGTTTGTAATGAACTAATTTTTTTATTGTTTGCTTCCGGGAACCTGCAAGTTCAAGATTCTCTAGACCATCCAAGTTGTGCCCCCACGCGCCGGGTGTTTATCTCGGCCGACGCACAACATTTCTGAGGCCGTCCATCGTACAGACCGGCTTCAATGATGCGTCGTGCTGAGACGGCTATATTTCGTAGCAACCTCGGGAATTTGGGGAAGCGGGGTTTATTTTGGGCCGCTACAGATGTTGTCTTATTAGAGTCGGCTGATACGTCCAAAACATATCTACTTCCCGAACACTTTTGCTGTTGTTTTTCCTCTAAACTTGTGAGTTTTAAATACAACTAACACAGACTAACGTTGTTTTCAGCAGAATTGCGTTGGTGTCTTGTTTTTGTGCAGAAATTCAACTTTCGGGAAAATGCCCCAAAAATATCGCAAAGTCCCTATTTTACCCAAAGACTCATGGAGCCAGAAGACGAGACGGAGAGGGGCCATGAGGGGCCCACACCACGTGGTGGCGCCCCCCTCCCCTAGGCCACGTCGTGGCATGGTGTGGCCGCCTCGGCCACCCGCTCGTGCTCCCCTTTCGACTACTTAAACCCTTTAACCTAAAAACGTGAGGGAGTTTGTCATATTCTAGAGAAACACACGCGAGCACCGCCGCCTCCTCGAAACTCAATTCGGGGATCAGAAGTTCCTGTCATGGCACCCTGCCGGGACGGGTATTCAGAGGAGATCATCACCATACTCATCGCTATCGCCTCTCCATCAACCATCCATGATTCCCCATCCATGTGTGAGTAATCCCCGCTGTAGGCTGAGAGGGATGGTAGATATTGGATGAGATTGTTCATGTAATAATTGCCAGATTGTTAGGGCATGGTGCCTAGTATCCGTTGTTAGCGCCATCTATTGTTGTTGCAACTTGTTATGCTTAATGCTTGACACTAGGGTCCGGGTGCCATGATTTCAGGTCTGAACATGTTATTGATTCATGAGGATAATTATTGTTTTTTTATCTTACCTGCAAGTTGTATACACATATCGTTGTCCGGAACCCGAGACCCCACAGTGACATCAATTAGGATAACTGGAGGGGATGACTATGATGTGAGGATCATGTGTGTTCATGGAGTGTTAATGCTTTGCTCCGGTGCTTTATTAAAAGTAGCACCTTAATTACCAGTAGTTTCCCTTGAGGTCCCGCTGCAAACGGGCTGGTAGGACAAAATATGTTATGCAAGTTTCTCATTGCGAGCACGTACAAATAAATACAGAACACATGCCTATGGTCACTTAGTACTTGGATGCGTTATCATTATTTACCTGCAATTGCCCATGTCTTGATTATTATATGAATTATCTTATCCATGCAATGCCCGTTGATCCGTCCCTATGAGTATTTTAATCCTGTTGTCTACTAAAATTAATGCTGCTATAAAACTGTTGCTACTGATAAACTGTTGCGAGCAAGTCTATTTCCACATGCAGCTGAACTGGCAATTCATCTGTTAAGACTTATAAATATTCTTTGCCTCCCTTGTGTCGAATCAATAAATTTGGGTTTTACTTCCCTCGAAGACGGTTGCAATACCCTATACTTGTGGGTCATCAAGACTATTTTTTTGGCGCCGTTGCCGGGGAGCATAGCTTTATTTGTAAGCTCACTTGAACGTGATATTGTTCACTGCAAGTTATTCATCATGGGTAAAACTCGTGATGAGAAAGTCTCTGTATTGCCATCTACTACAAGGATAGGTACAACTCTGAACACCTTTATTGCTCTTGATTCAGAATCTGTAATGAGTAAACTTCTTACACCACCACATACACATGCTACACACACTGATACTTCTGCTGAATCTGAAAATACTTATGATAATTTTGATGATGCTTCTATTGTGCTTGATGAGAATGGTTCATTAGGTCCTTTCCTAGATACTACAATTTTTAGATCTAAACAAATTGAAAACACTGAAATTGCTAAGGAAAATCCTGGTACACCTATTAGTTCACCTGAGTCTAGAGATAGTCCTAGTGATGATATTAAGGAAACTTACAATGAACTTAATGATGAATTTATTGAAGAATGTCATGTTCTTACTAGTGCAAGTTCTATTCAAAGTATTCTCGCAAGACGTGCTGTTAGATATAAACTGTCTCCTGATGCTAAGCTTGCTACATCCCCCATAAACATTAAAGATAAGGATTATGATTTCTCTCTGGATTTATCGTATATATCTATTGTTGAGGAAGAAACTTTTTGTGGTACTGAAAATGAAAGTGTTGTAGAACATATGAATGATCTCTCATCTTTGAGTAGCTTATTTTCAGATGATATTAAGAAATGTAGTTACTTTGTCGCTAAATTTTTTCCTTTCTCCTTGAAAGATGAAGCTAAAAATTGGTTTAATAATTTGTCACCTGGATCTATTGATAGTCCTATTCGTTTGGTTAATGCTTTCTTTCAGAAATATTTTCCTGCTAGTGCTCAACATGCTACTTTGCAGAGAATCTTTAACTTTAAGCGAATCGAAGGAGAGAAAATGCCTGAATCTTGGGAAAGATTTTGTTCTTTAATTAGAGCTCGGCCTGGACATCAATTAGCTAAAATGAAATCCTTGATATATTCTGTAATGGACTAATTGTTGAATCTAGGACATACCTGGATAGTTGTGCTGGTTGTGTTTTCAGGAAAAGAATCCTGAAGAAGTTGAGGAATTACTGGCTAAAATAAGCCAAAATCATTATGATTGGACTATACTTGAACCGACCCCAACACCAACACCAAAGAAGAGGGGAATGGTTGAATTAAATGATGAAGTGATGAGGGAAGCCAAGAAATCTCTGAAAGAGAAGGGTATTAAATCTGAAGATGTGAAGAATCTACCACCTATAGAAGAATTATGTAAGCCAATTCCTCACCCATCCACAATTGAGGTACACTCTCTCCAACGTTTTGATAATAGAGATATTACCTATTCTAAACCTCCCGATCAATGCTTTGATAAATTTGATAATTATATTGTTAAGCAAGATAACTTTAATATGAGAGTGCAAGATCATCTAATGGAAAATTCTAGAGCTATTAATAATTTGCATGGTATTATGGAGAGAACCTCTAATGATGTTAAAATGCTTATTAAACATTTCCATATGGTTCAAACTCAAATTGATCAACTCAGTAAGGTGCAAAATGGTTTGCTAGTTAATGCTTCTAGAGAAAAACATGTTTATGAAATAAGCACTAGAAGTGGTGTTTCTACTCAGAATCCTTTATATCCTGAGGGACATCCTACAAGAATTGAACAAGATTCTCAACAAACTAAAGACAATAGTACTCCTTCTAAGAAAAACAAGAAGAAACATAAAACTGTTGTAGAATCTCCTGAACCTGTTAAAGATCCTAATAGTATATCTATCTCTGATGCTGAAACTAAAAGTGGTAATGATAAGAATGATGCTTCTGATAAATAAGAAATTGAAGAGGAACCTGAAAAGCAAACTAAAAATACAAAGTACACTAAGGAGTATTTCGTTGCTAATAAACATGGTAATGAGAGAGAACCTTGGGTACAAAAATCAATGCCTTTTCCTAATAAGAAATGCAAATCAAAGGAAGAAGAAAATTATAACAAGTTATGTGATTGGATGAAACCTTTGTTTTTGCAAAGTCCTTTAACTGATGCTATTAAATTACCTCCTTATTTGAAGTATATGAAAAATATTGTCTCTAACAAAAGGAAGATTCCTAATGAGGAAATCTCCACTATGCTTGCTAATTACTCTTTCAGTGGCAAGGTTCCAAAAAAGCTTGGAGATCCTGGTATACCAACTATTCCATGATCCATTAAAAATAATTATGTTAGAATTGCTTTACGTGATTTGGGAGAAGGAGTTAGTGTTATGCCTTTCTCTCTCTATAAGAGACTTTTTCTGGAAAAATTGATACCAACTGATATATCCTTGCAAATGGCTGACAAATCTACTGCTATTCCTGTTGGTATATGTGAGGATGTTCCTGTTCAAGTGGCTAATAACTGTTTGATATTAACTGACTTTTTTGTGTTGGAAATTCCTGAAGATGATCGTATGTCTATTATTCTTGGGAGACTTTTTCTTAACACTGCAGGGGCTATTATTGATTGCAACCAAGGAAAAGTAACTTTTAATGTTAATAATAAAGAGCACACAATTTATTTTCCCAAGAAGATTGGTAAGAAATATGGTCTAAATTCAATTGAAAACATTGCGACCATCAAGATTGGAGAATTCTATTGTCCTATTCCAATGCCACAGAAAGTATATCAAATTGTCATGATTGGGACTATCTCTATCAAAGTTGAGCTAACATAATCATTTAGTGAAATGCAAAGTTTTGCTTCATGTAAATTTTTTTTGGTAACAAGACTTTATCAACCTTGTTTATAAAGTGATTTTTAATGAAGAAATCAATGTTTTCACTATGATTTCACCATGTTTAGTTTTGTTTACTCATGTTTTCACCATCCCCAATTATGTTTTCACTACATTTTCCTATGTTTCCGCTGGTTATTTGCCTAGTAGAATGTCTTAGAACTTTTGTAGATTTGGTTTTGAATTTGTTTTCCATCATTTCATAATCATTTTCCTGGATTATAATCATTTATCAAATTCTGGAAATTCCTCGAAAATAAAGTTTCTCGAAAAATTACAAAAAAATTATATTAAATATTTACGCTGAAAATGGGGCAGAGAGGCACCTGGGACAACCCAGGGGGACCCATCATGCCACGACACCATGTGTTGGCGTGGGCACCCCCTAGGCCACGCCCGCACATGGTGTGGGGCCCCCTGGCCCTCCCCTTTCTCCTTCACCTGCCACTTCACTCTCTCTCTCCAACAAACACACCACCATTGCTCAAACTCGTGTTCTTGCTGTTCTTGCTCGCAATTTTTGATCTTCTTGCTCAGCCCATCTTTGCTGCGAGATTTGGGGCATTTTTTCTCCGGTATGTGACTCCTCCGATTATCCAAGTAGAATTTTGTTTAGTGGAGTATTTCTTGAGTATTTTGGTATTGTAGGTGACATGCTATGTGAGATTGCATGATTTTTCTATGTGTAGATAAATTAGTTTTGATGCATGTATAGTCCTCTTACAAGTATCTATAGTAGTGTCATTCATATAGTTACTTCAAAATCTTTTTTTATGATGCTTGTTAAAAATTTCAGAAAGGAGGATGCATAATCACACTTATGGAGAAATTTTTGAGAGAGATGCACCAAGGGTGTCAAGGCCTTCAAGATCAACTACTCGATTGATCCCATCCTATAATGAAGATCTTATTGCACCAAGTATTGGTGACGAGGGGGATGATGGAGATGCACATCCATCTGCCTTCCCTTGTGCTAACTTTTTGAGTGATGTAGGGATCCTTGATGATTTATTGCTTCTTGTTAGGAGGGTTGGTTTGACTGAGTATATGAATGATGAAAGTAACCAATATGCTATGCTCACTAAAACTTTTGTTGAGAGCTTTACTTTTAATAACTCCTCCTACAATCCATCTATTGCATTTAGAATTTATGATAGGCCTTTTACCATGACCTTGGAAAGATTTCACAGTATCATAGGTGTTTCTCCTTCTGGGACAGTGGAGAGGATTCAAGGTCAACCCGCTGATTTGCTGGAACTTTATCGAGGGGTGACAAATGATGATGGCCGTGCAACCCAGCGTGGCAAGATAAGGAACATTCACTCCCATCCATTAGATACTTTGCTTATTATCTTGCCACTAGTGTTCCTGGTAGGGAAAACACAAGTAATATTTCTAATCATCATTTAGCTTTTCTGACTGCTGCACTTAACAATACTACTACTTACAACCTTGGTGCTATCATTGCTCGTCGTTTAGCTGCTAGAGGACCCATTTATGGAGGAATTATTGATGCACGTATTATAGTTGTTGTAGGCCTTTATGTTGCTCCCAATGATGAGTTGTTAGCCCCACAGAGACTTGATCTTGCTGCTATGAAAGCCCATAATTTTGTTACTTCTAACTCTTGTGCAGGA